>OY757918.1:1940514-2150514 GCA_963585895.1 Sepioteuthis lessoniana | reverse complement strand
AAGGGTAAGTGAAGCAATCCTGGAAAAAGAGTAGCGCCCTACCCTACACCTCAGTTTAGTAACGATTGAAAAGAGAGCCTTCGGGTCGCCTTCGACTATGGTCGACCAACATACTTACTACTTATATATATATATATATAGCGGGAGAGAGAGAGAGAGAGAGAGAATGTAAGAGTGACGTTGCGGTTTACGGCTCGATAAAGGTAATCATAATGCTGAGTTTAAATCTTATTGTATTCATTTGTCACAAATACCCTCCAGAAAGTCATCATGTGGGTTGTATGAGGTGTTGTGTCGTCTTGCGACAGAAGAGATCGCTTTCTGCTAACCAATGCCTGGTACTTTTGCCGCACAATGGCATATATATGCTTCAGCTGTTGGGAGTATAAATTCACATCGATGGCTCAACCGTCCAGATCAAACTTATAACGAATTACCTCCCTTCATAATTCCATTCAACGCAGAGCATCACCTTGTGTTTGAAATGCAAACTTTGCAAGATTATGATTCACCCAAAATGATTTAAAGTAAAAGTCTTAAACTATTTTCTTGACTGAAATATTTCATATTTTCAATACATCGTGAAACAATTTTTGTGTACAGTTATAGTAAATTATATATATATATATATATATATATTTATATATATATGTGTGTGTGTGTGTGTGTGTGTGTGTGTTTTCATCCACAGATAGACTGTTTCGTTGTATCACAACTCTTCAGTGTGGCTAGACATGTAAGACACTTCAAGCTGGGATTGAAAACCACCCAACTTTACGTTAGACTTAGCCAACTGTCGTCATACGTCAGCTCGGTAATTAGATGGCATTATGTAGTTGTTTTCGTTCGTTTACATTTTGCCTTACCGGGTACCAGAGTGCTCAATTCATATGAAGAGCTTGGCATTATATATATATTTGATTATTTTTATTTCAACTTTTTAAATCTTAACTTGTTTTAACTAATACTTCCCAAAAGCCGAGATGTTTAAATCCTAATCGAAAATCCCTTACTAATACTCATCTTTTCATTGCCAGTTAAGAATTTGTTTCGAATTTTCTTTTGCTTATGAACCCAATGAGAACTGACTTTTGGGCTATCGCTATTTCATCTCTTTGCTAAAGTACTCGTCTACGGCGGCCAATGGGTCATAACGTGTTTTGCTGTTGATCATGATAACAAAAATACTTCTTTAGTACTGGTGTTGAGTTTTTCTTTTAGGCAAGTCATTCAAAACTACTATATATATATATATATATATATATATATATATATATATACAGGAGTTTTGAATGACTTGCCTGAGAGAAACACCAGTACTAAAGAAGTATTTTTTTATCATATATATATTCAATGTAATATATCATAGATATTTTCAATGTAATATATATATATAGATATATATATGTGTGTGTGTGTGTGTGTGTGTGTGTGTGTGTGTGTGTGTGTTGCCAGTATTAATTTCAGTTATTACTACTTAATAATAATCTTCAAAATAGATCTAATTGACCAATTCAAGTTCTTCTATTTCGGGTCTAAATGGTCTTGGGAGTAATAGCAAAGAAGAAATACTCCACATTCTCCGGGGTGCCACTCGAGCCTAACAACCAGATGCTATTTAGTGTCCTATGCATTACGCCTTGTGGGGGTGACACTCTTTGTAGAGGGTACAGTCAACATATTCTAAGCATCGTTGTCGTTGGCTTTAAACATTTCTGTTGTAATTGTCATTCTCAACAAAACAATAATTCTATGTAATTATTTTACATGTCCATCTTGAAAAATCATCTATAAATCTAATTTGTAATCTTTTATTAAATGTAAATGATTGTTTACAAAGACAATTCGTTCAATTTTTTTCTTTTTCTATTTGGAAATTTACATCCTCTGCATCTATCCATGTCTTGCAGGAAGCTGGCTTCCGACTGAAATTTTTTTTACTGGTAGAGACAGCTTCTCAATAAGCGCTACTTTTCTTAAAGAGAAACTTTTTTGAATTGAATCATTCTCCTGGCTACAAAAACTACCCCTACTAAATTTTTTTATTTGTCGCCTTGTGTCAAAATAAAATAACTATAGTATATACCCGTGTATTGGTCGACATTTGATTCATGGTCAAAAACTCCTTAATTCATGAAGTCAGTAGTTGCTCCTCCCACTTCGTATTATATTTGAATTTTAAACTAAGAAAATGAAAATAATGAGCTGTATTATGTTTCAAGAAATATCAAAATACGTAAACGTCTATAGAGAACAAAGTCCTTACATTATCAAACGTATATACAGACGGAAGTTGAAACTGAATGACAGTAAATAAACATATATACATATCAATATATATGTAAAACAAGGGATGCATTAACAATGAATATCTTCCTTTGGTATTTACACGTGTCCGATGATTGGGCGTTGCTTCATGAAGTGTCACTACGTCAAATTATTATTATGTCATAAAACGGCAGAAGACTGCTAATTTTATCAGAATGTCTACGATCTACTATACACACCCATGTGTTCGCACACACACACACACACACACACACACACACACACACACGCACACACACAGTCCCGACATCATCAATCGAGTGTTACAGGTTTATTTTTGATTACTGTAGAACCAAAACTAAATAAATGTCTCATTTCTTTGTTATCACAAAAACAACTTTTAAATAAAAATCCTTGAGATGTGTATCGTGCAAGTTTATTTCAATGATGTATCATGGCATTAGACATTAGGGGTCAACTAGGAAACATCGCAACAAACATGACCTAACATGAAAGAAAATAAATAAGTTGAATGAAGTTGATGTTATGCTTTTTTCTCAGCTCAAATGTCATCGAAGAAAGTGACTCAAGTTTCCAATCAACAATTGTTTTGCACAACAAAATCAATATCGCAAATCGAATTGTCAGCCCAGAGCAGATGTTATACTAATACATCCATTGAAACTTTTTTTTATTGATAGCACCTGCAACAACTTTTCCGGAATAAACATGAAACTAATAATGAACTACCTGAATACAGTGGAATTGAGTCGCCTAGTGGTATCGTTGTCGGTGATTTTAACTGGCAGCATTAATGATCGTAAATATTTATCTTGCCCAATAGATTGAGGGCTGTAAAATACGCTGACGGCACCTCTACCGAATGGTAAGACTCCTTCCCCTAAAGACTGCCTGGGTTTTGACACTAAATCACCTAATGGTAAGAATCCAGTCCTGATGTTTTGGGGGATTGTTGTGCATATTACCATTACAACCAAACCCACTTTGACCCGGAGTATTAATATTTATTCGGGTCTCAATTTTGAGTCAAATAAATGTTTGTAAATCATTTGTATTAGGAATTGTTGATATCATATAATTGTACAAATTATTTGGTTTTAATTTCAGTTTCTTTGTTAATGGCATATCAACCCTCATGATTTATCTGATGCCAAATCAATTCTTGTAGAAGAACAGTCGTAGTATTATTATTAAACCCATAGCTGGAGGGGATAAATGGGATGGATCATACCTTTCACATTTGTCCAGAAGTGAACGCAGTTGCGCGACTGGAGTTCCAACTCACTTATTACGATTTTACAATTCATCACGTTAGCCACTACGCTACGTGTACTCCTTCCGAAAATTATTTGTATTAAGATCAGTTACTCGAAGCTAATTTTTTATTAAGGATAAGTATTAATTACTTGAAACAATAGAGTTGTGTATAAGCAAATGACTATTATCAAATAGAATTAATTAGTAGAAACCATATAATTATTAGTATTAGTAAGAAATATTGAAACAATTTTGTGAAAATTATAAGATAGAAATTTTGGATATCATTTAACCGTGAAATATAATTTTTTATGTATAATGTATACAATACCCTAAACTCAAGGCATAAAATAACCCCAGACAGGTACACAAGCCATTAAAATCAATCAATCAAGCCAAAATCTCGAGACAACTTCTCGAGTTACACACATTGAAAGAACATTGTGAAACTGTAAATGAATATCAATAAAAATGCGAATGAATCAAATCCATTGCAGCATTTATTCTTTTTCCTGTATTGCTGAAATCACAAATTCATGGTTGAAAGCACCACAAAATATTTTTTAATTTTCTACTTACGCAATCGTACTTGGAGTTATAATTATCAATTAGACATTGTGGGGCGCTCGAGAAAAACACATGAAAAGTAAGTATGAATATACATACGAGAGTGAGTCGAAGATTTTGAAACATTTTGTTTGTACGTGCAAGTTTGCGGTACGTGTATCACGTGGTTTGCATGCAGTTCAAGCTGTAGTTGATAATATCGCTGACCCATTCTACATAGCTTTATTCCGTATGTGATTTGACAGCCACCCCGATGAACGTGTAACATAGTCTAATTCGAGAACTTATGCTTACGAATTCGAACTCAGCCATAACGCCTCCGCAGAAACAAACTGAAATATTTGTTGTGTGAAAGGGGAAAGGCCGTTGATCACAGTAAAGTAACCAGATGGTTGTAGAAATTTCACTTTGGTCACAAGAATCTCATCAATCAGGCAAAGTCCATTTGGGCTCCAAGCTATAGAGGCAAATCCAACGACTAATACTTAGGGAGTACCAGGTGAGCTTGTCATCTCACAGTCTAATGTGGTTTCGTCATCTTCATGACTTCGGTAAAAGTATTCTGAGCTGCCAAATAGTTCCTTTCGTTATCAAAATATTGTGACTCACCCAAATATATATATATATATATATATATACACAGAGAGAGAGAGAGAGAGTAGATACACATTCCATGGTATTTGGTGACTTTCAGTTTCTCGCCAATACAATCATCATGCTAGGATTGATAGTCATAAGGGAGAAACTGTCACCAAACGCCATTGGCGGTGTGTCTACCCTATGCCAAATTAGAGTTATATATAGTTTATTAAAGATATTGAGCACTCTTTATTGGTAAATATAGCAAAACATTTCGATATATATCATCATCATCCAATTGTACTTATAACGAGGAGTCCCTTGACTCTCTCTCTCTCTCTCTCTCTCTCTCTCTCTCTCTCTCTCTCTCTCTCTCTCTCTCTGTGACAATCCTTCATCGTTCTTGACAGGTCATTAAGACTGCATCTAGTGTCTACACAGAGCTGATGAATGTAAATCTTTGCTGATCAGCCAGCAGTGGTATGTCGATGTGAAGTAGTTCATTGAACAACGTCACTTATGTGTTCCTTCCTATCTCGCCGGCAGTGCCCAATATGTCTTCTTCATCTTGGGTGACTTGTGAGGTTGAAAGTAGGAGGCCATACAGCAGCTGTTTTGTGAGGTGGTGCTTTCAGGATTTGTTCAAAACAGCCCGAAGTTCAAAACATTTTGCCAGAGTCAAGGAGGTCACACCATACTGTATTACTAACATGGCTTCGACTTCGAAGAAATCCCGTTTTACTTTATTAGACATATTACATTCCCATATGAACGACAACCTGTTGACATCATGAATTCTGTTTTATCGACGTTCATATTGAGGCTAATGACTTCTACTTGCTCCAGGCTTTGCAGCAGACGGTGCAAGTGCATTTGTGAGAAGCGGTTCATCATAGTCTGCATCTGCTACAGATTTTCCGGGATATTGTATCTTTCTTGTCTTTTTTATATAAAACTATTTTCTTTTATTAGATCAATTGACGTTCTTAGTAAGTAATCTCAGCTGATTATAAACAGATATTGTTCGAATGTATCTTTTTGCAAAGTTTCAACGACAATGCGAAAGAAGTCAGTGTCACCATCGGGTGAACAAACCATTGTGTTAGTTTTTTTAACGTATTTTTATTGCGGTAACTATTTCTTTAAGGAGACCAAAGTAGTAGTGGCTCCACCTTTCATCTGTATATGGAGTCCAATGACTTAGAAATTAACAAACAATGGTGTTGCTTCGAGATATTTTACAAGAACTCCTTCGATGATTCATCGGATAGTCAGAATCTGTAAAGTTGTGGATCGATTTCTCCGAAAGTCGTTCCGATTCAACGGATGGAGACACAAACTACTTCGACGTTGTAGCAGGTGTGCTGCAAGGAGATACATTTGCCCCATACCTGCTTATTATCAGCCTAGACTACAAGCCGGATCTGGATGGCTGAGTAAACATATGGGTTGCATGGTTGTGTGGTTCGTATAATACTCTGCTCCCTTAGAGTCAGTTAGCCCGTGACATGCTGAGTCAGAATGACTGAGTAATTAAATAGGTAGCATGTTTGTGTAGCTCGTGTAATGTTCTCCTCCCTGAGAGTCTGTTATCGAGCGAGAAACCTGGTCAAGATAACTGGATGATTATATATGTATCATAGTTTTGTGACTCCTATGATAAAATGCCCCCTTAGAGTCTGTTATCCAGTGACAAGCCGGGTCAGGTTAACTGAGCTATTATATAGGTAGTGTGTTTGTGTGGCTCATATAACACTGCTTTCTTAGGATCTATTATTAAGTGACATGGCAGGTCTGGATAACTGTCTGATTATATAGGTAACATGTTTGTTTGGCTCCGAAATCTCTCCTCCCTTAGAATCTGTTATTCAGTGACAAGCCGGGTCTGGATAGCTGAGTGATTATATAGGTAGCATATTTGTGTGGTTCATATAACACGACTCCTTTAGAGTCTCTTATCCCTTGACATGCTTGATCAGAATGACTAAATAATCAAATAGGTAGCATGGTTGTGTGGCTAGTATAATATACTCCTATTTTACAATCTGCCACCCAGTGACAAGCCGGGTAAGGATGATTGAGTAATTATACAGGCAGTATGTTTGAATATCGTGGCTTTTTACCTCTATGCTTTTATTGAAGTTTGTCAAATAGTTTTATATATATATATATATATATATATATATATATATATATATATATATATATATATATATATATATATATATATGCTACGCTTTTCGATTTTCTGTAATGTAGTTTTTCTTCTACAAAACATGACATTCCCCTTTGTCCTTACGTTTTAAATTTCCTTTAAGTTAGGTAATGTAGCTTCTTTCAGCTTCTTTCATTCGTTGTGTTGGCCACGTTATTTTGTTGTATTGGATTTGTTGTATTGGATTTGGAATTCTTTTTATCCTTTTTTTTCTTTTTTCCTTTTTCTTTCTGATAATTACTGCTATATATACTCGGAGATGATAATTTAATTCGTCAAACGCATCTAATAAAACTGATAAAAAAGACCATAAAAGTCTTAGCCTAGTCTAGTTACTTTTTTACTTTTCGGTAACCTTTTTTTTTTTAGTTTTAGGTCTCTACCTAATTTCAGATTACTTTCTTTTTCGTCCTTTATTTTCAAAACGAAGCAGTTAGAAATAGAATTATTGTAAATGTTATATATATATATATATATATATATATATATATATATATATATATATATATATATGAGGAAAGGCTGAAATATTCATATTTTTATGTCATATCTCCTAATGACTTTTTGGTCAGAGTGATCCAAGCACTGTAACAGCAATGGAAGAATAATTTGAACTACAAAGGTGACTGTGTTGAAAAATAGACCTCATTTGTTCTCATTCCATGAGGGTATTTTGGTCAGTTAATGCATTTTCAGCTGACCCTTATATATGTGAATTCTTAATTAAACTAATTTTTTACTTGTTTCATATATTTTAATAGTAATGGTGGAATGTTATAGTTGTAAGCAAGTTCAAACTCTCGTCGTTTTCTGACAAATATCCTTGGGAAAGGCATGAACCGCCTTATCCCTCCAGATATGGGTTAAATAGTACCCTTACTGTTCATTTACAAGGATGTCTTCGGTTTTTAATAACCCACCAGAGTTGATATATCATTAAACTAAGAAACCAAACAAAAAAAAACTATGAAAGGGACTCTGTTTACCTTCTAAATATTCTAAGCTTTTTCCAATCCATGATCACTTTTCTTACAAACAAATATTAACAATAATAAATGTATAGGAATGGATCTAACCAGGTTTATATTTGGCTGTAAATATATCAAGTTACAAAACTCGCATAAAATATTTAAGTTGAACTGAATAATAAAAGAGTTTTGGTGTTTGGTTGTTTGTTTTCGTTTTTGTTGTTTTCATTTTGTTCGGTTTTTTATTTTTGTTTTTATTTTTGTTTTGTTTTTGTTTTTGTTTTTGTTTTTGGTGGGGTTTTTTTCTTCGTATAAATGCTAAAATTAATCTTTTCTTCTTTTTCTTTTTTTGAGAGAGGATAGCGCTATTTTGTTTTCATCCATTGTTAGAAATAGTCAGCTACAAATCGAGAATGTACGTCTCGTTTTACGCATGTTATGGTCAGTAGTTTTAATTTCAACCCCTAGAATAAATTTTCCTCTGGCGTTTTCACAGAGAAATCTTTATTTTTCCCGCTATTTTATGTTTTCCAGCTATTTTTATGCCGGGCGAAATATCCGTTACGAAAGATTTCAAGTTGATTTCACACGAAATTCATAAGTTTTTCAAGATTGTTCTTAAAAAGTATTTTCAACAATATTGCACAAATGAAAATATGTTATGAATCAAAACTTAAAATATTTAATTGAAGACTCTCTCGGGATATCACATGATATTATGGAATTCTCTCTCGGGATATCATATGATACAATTGAAGTTTCTAAGCATATTACGTGATATAATGGAGATGTTTTCGGGTTATGACATGATATAATGGAAGTCTCTTTCGAGATATCACATGATATAACTGAAGTCTCTCTTGAGATATAATGTGATGATATATTTTCACTATTAAATAAATTACGCTTTTCACTTGATTATAAAGTAAGCTTTACTTAATGTGGTACACGGACCTCACGTGTCTTGAAGGACCTGCCATTACAAAGAGGTTTACCCATCTAAGAATTGATCTGGTCACTTTGGTGATCAGGTGGGAAAGATTTACAATTTTACATTGATTCTTGTAAATGAGTAAGAATCTCTTTACAATTGTAGAGATGTATATATTCTATCGATCTCTCAAAAAGAATCGCCTTGATAAATCATTGAAGTTGGCTGGACAATTCATTTACATCGAAGAAGAAAAGATAAAATAATGAAAATGATTAAACATTGACAATTAGTCTTATCATATCATAATGATACAATATGGACAAAAAAGTTGCAACTTTTATGTTCGACTCTAAAATTGGCATTTTTCTGAGGCTAAAATTTACGAACTTGTCATGTGGAAGATGACATACATTTTTAATGAGGAAAATTTGGTGTTGTATCGTCACGAATATTGGTGAGAAACCGAAATAACAAACAAATGGATTACAATAGGAAAAGCTGATAGAAATCTTTTAAGGTCACTTTCTGACTTTGGACTGGTCAAGTTTCTCAACGTAACTTTTGACCGGAAAAATTTGACCCAAGAGAAAAGATACAATGTGAAAGATATGATAAAAAAAAAGAAAGTATAATGATCACTAAGAAATGAAGACTGGAAAAAATACAAAAAAATGGTGTGTGAATTATTTTTTAAAATATCGCAATATTTATCGAACCAAAAATTAAGAATACAAATGTAGACTATGTGCCAACGGAGATTGAATGAAACAGTTAATCGCATAGTAAACAATGCAGCAAACTGACACAAAAGGAATACAAGCGCAGACATGACTGGGCAGGGAAGGTTATCAATTGAGAATTGTTCAAGAGAATAAAATTTGACAACACAAAGGGTATATAAAAAACTAGAAAATATCGAAAATGTAACCCATAAAATTCTCTGGGACAATAAGATATTAATGGATCAACCAATCCCGTTTCAGTAAACCAAAGAGCGAAAAAAAGGAAAAAATTCGACTTTGCCAGAGAACAAAAACATTCTGGAACATGAAGGTGACGGTGATACTAATTGTATCTGGAGCACTAGGAATGATCTCCAAGAACCTGAAAAAGAGACTGGAGGAACTGAAAATCAAGGGGAAAATGAAGGCCATCCAAACCACTGCACAACAAAAATGAGCGCGAATACTAAAAAGATTCCTGGAAGTCTGGGGAGACATGATCTCTCTTAGTCTCCAGTGAAAAACCACTAGATACAGCTCATGTGAAAAACTCGCAAGGTGTAAAATAATATATATATATATATATATATTGTCATCAGCAGACAGACTGTTTCGTTCTTTCAGAACACTTCAGTAGCGTGTGTTTGTGTGTGTGTGTTCGCGCGCGGGTGTGTGTGTGTGTGTGTGTGTGTGTGTGTGTGTGTGTGTGTGTGTGTGTGTGTGCATTGTTTTACGGATGTATACATCTTTTCAATATAATCAAATTGTGGACTATAAAAAAATTAATGATATTATTTCTAGTCCAGTTGTCCGACATTGAAATAAATGGACAAAGCATTTTACAAATAAATGAATGTTGTATTGTTAAAAAATATCTCGATCATTTTTTTGTGTATCAACAAAAGTAAAATTTAATTTTTAAAACTATAACGAACAAAAGAAAAATTTTCGATTTTAACCTTCTTTTTTCATTTTCTTTCCCATGATTCCTAATCAATTTATAAATCAGGTTCAATAAGAAAGCACAAAACAACAGATGTAGGTTGTTCGTGTGAAACAAATTGTTTTTTCTATCTCATATTTAAAAACATATTGCAAAAACAATTGCCCTAGTTTAACAATGAAGACATTTTGTTTAAATTTCTGAGGTGAGAAATTTTCATTATACGAGGATCATTAAATAAGTTTCCAGACTTTTTTTCGTATGGGCACTTTTATTGATAGTACACACATGAAACTCTTGTCCTCTTCGAAGTAATCTCCTCCGGCTGCAATGCAACTTCTGGATTGCCCCATGGAAATACTCTTGTGTGAGCGTGTCAATGGCCTTCGTCACAGCCTCTTTCATCTCCTCAATTGTCCCATAACGACAGCCTCTGAGCTTAGGGAATAACCAAAAGTCACAGGGACCAAGGTCTGGACTATAGGGACGGTGAGGAACTGTCTTGATGCCCATCTTGGTCAAATAGTCAGTGACAAGGATGGAGTTGTGGACTGGTGCATTGTTCAGATGAAAATGTCACTGACCCGATTTGAAGAGTGCTGGCCTCTTCCCAAGGAATCTCTTCATGAATTCCCTTAAAACCTCAACATAGTAACCCTAACCCTAACCCTTTGGACAATCAACTCTGGTCTATTGACTTCCTTACTCCTCCCACACCTCTTATCATCTCTCATAGACTACCTGCCTTCCTTGAATCTTTTATGCCACTCAAATACTGATTCTCAATTCATGCAAGATGGTCTAAAAACAGTCTGAAGCATTCCATAGGTTTCTGTGGCATTTTTTCCAAGTTTAAAACACAATTTTATTGCATATCGTTCTTCTAAAGTGTCAGATTGCATTTTTGAAATTCACCAGCTGTGACAATCAGGCTTTAGTAGGGTGTATTCCAATTCCTTCTGTAACTGTTCATTTGAAGCTGAAATCATACAAATTGGCCAGTCATCTCATAAGATGTATAGCAATAACATAGTGAATTTTCAAGAGTCTACGACAATTTTAAATGTCCATACAAAAAAAGTCTGGAAACTTATTGAAGGCCCCACGTAATACACTTGAGTACTTGAACTGGTATCCTCATTCTGGTTGTTATTTTAGTAAAGTTTTCATCCTCTTTGACTGTATTTTGAGTATTTGAAACTACCATTTATTCACTCCACCAAGGATGATTGTTTTCATTCCACTTCCCATGTTCCAAATGACCATATTCCAAATTACTGTTTCAAATAACCCTATTTTAAAAGATAATGATCCTAATGACCATATTCCAAATTTCTATCTTTCAAAAAACCAAGTTTCAAATGACCCAAGTTCCAAATTGTCTTGATCTAAATGATTAGGTTTCAAATGAGATTTTCCAAATTATTATATTGTCAATGACTATGTTCCAAATGACTATGTTCTAAATGGCCATTAATGTTTAAAATTGATATTCTTTAAGGAATATGAATAAGAATTTCTTTAAGTTGCCTGTTTGACATCCCATGTCAGTGAGATTGGTAATATGCTAGTGTTGAGTGACTCCTTTCCAGATGTTGTGTGCTTCCTTTCTCGGTGTTGTGCATCATCTTAACAATATAATTTTTGTGTCATGTGTAAAGTTCAGGAATGTTATACAGTTCGTTTGTATTTCATTGTTAAAAGTTATGTAAGATTATAGTATAATAGTAATTATACGAATAATGAAAATTTCCTTTTCAGTGCAATCTTATTCAAAGCCTATCTTGCTTCTAAAAAATTCCAATAAATTTATCAAAAACACATTGTTTGTATAACCTACAGAATATCCATAAAAATGGCTTGTCTACAAAATTCTATGACTTTATATATATATATATATATATATATATATATATATATATATATATATATATATATATATATATATATATATATATATATATATTTGAAGCATGATAAAAATTCACCGAGACAATTTTTTATTCAAAGTTTAATGAAGATTTGTGCACAACAGGGCAACTTCTTTAAAAGTAAGTGATGATATTTAAGCTTCATTGCCAATTTTTGACAATTTATATTAGCTATCTCGATACTTTCTGTTCAACAACCATCTCCAAATTCATCAGACCTTCAGCACTGTGGTATTGTTTCTTTCTAACTTGAAAATTTATCTCCCTGGTAACATTTGAAGACGAAAAGGGCATTAAAATAAATCTGTGGGCAAATCTTATATGAAAATATGAGTTGCTGATAAACTTTGATAAAGGCAAATTGTCTCCAATAAATGCAGTCAATGCAAAGAGGATGATTTCGAAAGAAAATGATGTTTCCTTCATAGCTTGTTTCTGTCTTGCTAAATACAGATTCTATCTCAATATCTTTAGCATAACTTTGATATAAAACAAGTTATTACACATTAAAAACTCATGGATATATTTAAATTTCAATGTGGGAATTCTTTTTTAAAAATTATTTATTGATATTTTTTTAAAATTATCATCCCTCCATGTTCAAGTCTCTCCAAGACATCTACCCATGACATGTTTACACAATTTTATTTTTTGCTTTCTTTCTTTTCCTTTCTCCCTTGTCTGATTACCCCCCCTCTCCCCCCTTGATATTTGTTTTACATCATCTAACTATCAAATAATCATTCACTGAATAACTCTTTCTTTAACTTACACACTTACTCATTAACTCAGGAACTCTTTCTTTATTTCTTTCAGTCACTCCTACTTCCACTTGTAAACTCACTTTTTATGGTCCAGGTTTAAACTATTATTCATGACTCGCCTCATCTTCTAAATTTCTTCTGAGCTCTGTTACTGTATTTTATATAGACAAATCTATAATAACTTTTAGGTTATGATAGGAGTCTGACCAGTAAACACACACGGGAATTACATAATGAGATTTTAGAAAAGCTAAATTTGAATATTGGCTTTTCTTTCAAAAGATACGCTGAACCAAGTCGTATCCGTATTTAAGTGATTGGCATGCCGGGCAGTTTAATTAAACTGGAAGCAGCTGTCAAATTTTCCAGTGGATAACTTTTCTTAAAGATCCCTACAAAGATCAAATACAGTTGAATGTAAGAGCATTTTGTTCTCAAACAATATTGAACCATCCAACCAAGTTTAAACTTTAAAAAGGCAAATAATTAAGAAAAAATGAATAGCGATCGATTATTGCTCGTATATAAAATGAACAAATCGGTTCATGTAATATAGAAAGAAGAAACCATTCTTTCGCTGCCTAATGTCAAATACTCACACTGGCATTAGTTTCGTATTGATTCCATCTGAAAGATGAAATCGTTTATAGTTAGTCAAGCGTGTCCGACATATTGGAAATTGGCAGTCATGTAAACAACCCGCTGTTTCATTTCCGGTAGAAAACGATATTTTGTACGGCTTTTACGTTGCCTTATTAGTTTACTAATGTCTCGAAAATATTACATGGTTTTCACGGAAATAACAAGGGGATAGTTATTCAGTCAAGTACAGGCGCTCTCCAGCAATGGCACAACTTCCTGTTACGTTTCAATGAAACAAGAAAAAGAAAGAAAACTGAACAAATCATCTGATGTGAAAAGAGCAGTGGCCTCCTACGACGAACTTAAAATCAGCCATAATCATTGTCGAATAACCAGTAAAAAAATGAAGATAATTCAAATAAGACGAGACATCATTTACTCTGCAGTTTAAAATAATTCAACACAGAATATCAACAATCTTTATTTTAACGGCATATCAACCAGTTTCTTTTTATTTTATCCCAAGAGGTTAGAGAATCGCATTCATTGTACATTTATATTTCTTTGAAGATTTTTTTACACACGCTTATATGATATCAGGTATTTCTATCTAAAATAAATAATTTGTACACCTTTGTATGGTTTCAAGTATTCCTATCTAATATAAATAATGATATAGTTTTAAGTAATTATTTCAATTTAATAATGATGAACTGTTTGCACGGTTATATGGTTTCAAGTAACAAATAATTTTAATCGTCACGTCGTGCTGATAGCACGGAGTTCCCCCCTTACCCCCTCTCTCTCTCTCTCTTTCTCTCTCTCACACACACACACACACACTCTCTCTCTCTCTCTCCATCCGTCCCAATCATTTATTGCTCATAACAGGTCCTCTAGATGGCATCCAGTGTCCGCACACACCTGATGTACGTAAGATCTTGCTGGTCGGTCAACACAGACACGCCCATGTGAAGAAGTCAATAAGAGAACATCGCTTAGAAGTTCGTCTCTGTTTTTTCTTCAGTGCACCAGCAAGCTTTGGTCGTCGGACTTGAGTGGCTTATAAGATAGGAGTTAAGTGACCGTACAGCTGCTGTTTTGTGGGGTGCAGCTTCGAGAATTTCTTCCAAAAAGTATATAGCATTATTATTTAGTTTTAATCTACCTTTTTCTCTATGCTTTTCGTTCGAATCCAGGTGGTGCACCCATATAGTAGTACTCATACAACCACAGCTTAAAACAAATCTCGTTTTATTCCATCAAAGAAATCAGATTTCCATATAAACGATGGTCTGTCAATAGTAGTCCGCACCTTACTTATGTGTGTGTTGACATCACTTTCAGTAGATGAGATATTGCTGCCAAAGTATGTGGACGGATCAACTAATTTTAGAGGGTTGCCATTTAAAGTGAAGATGTCTCCTTCTTATTTGAAGCCCATGAACTCTGTCTTATTTACATTTATGAAGATTCAAATTACTAATGCTGCTTGTTCCAGAATGAGCAGGTGTATTTACGAAAAGCACAAGATCATCTGCTTAGTCTGCGTTAGTCGTTATTTCTGTGGAATATCGTTTTGTCTTTTTTAATGTTAACCCGTTTTCTTTTATTAGATCAATCGACCTTTATAGTAGGTAATCTAGGTCGATTATAAACATATATGATGCTAATATATCACTGTGCAAGACTCTAGTGACACTGTCGAGGAAATTGGTATCACCATCGGGTGAGCGGACCATTGCTTTCGTGTTTTTGTAAAGCACCTTAAATAGCTGCAAGCAACTGATAATAATCCCTAGTAAATAGCTATAGCTTCAAGTAATTATTCTTGATATAAATAATTTAGTTATATGGCATCAAGTATTCCAATCTAATACAAATAATTTTCAAACATCTTTTTTTACCTTCAGATGGAACCAAACGGGTGATTGGAGAAATGGAAATTAAGGGGTACTCCACACTATTCAGAGCTCCAAAAGTGGTACGTCACCACCAGATGTATTATAGTGTCATACCCAGGACACCTCTTATTAGGGGGTTGGTCTTATCTCTTTTGCAGGGGTGACAGTAAGAGTATTCTAAACCTCCCCGCCCCAACAGAGTACATTAATCTTTAGTAATACGTGATATTTTAATGCTACAGTTGAGTTTTGGGAAATCGTTAATGTGAGTATACGATTATTATTCTATCGTTTAGATGATAAGTTCTCCTGAAGTTCTTTTGTGTAATACGATGGGGTGCTGAAAAGTTCTCGGTTCTACCAAGAAAGTACAAGCTAGAACCATGAAACCTGCTTGATATTCCACATGTTCTTTCTGCTGTTCAATACAATTCAATGCATTGTTTGTGAATTGATTTTTAGCGCTTTCAAAGAATTTAAATAAAAATTCAAAGAAAAGATAATTCTCTACTTATTTCCTAGTCGATTGTCTTTTCGAAATATAACTCAACACTTCCAACACTGAAAGTCAAGTTAAAAATAGTTATGCAATTTATAGGAGAAACAATAACACGATATTTCTGTTAACTAATTTAAAAGAGCTTTCTTTGTTCTAACACTCAATCGAGGCTTTTCTGGTATTACTCAGTCACTAGTTCCGGAAAAAGGACCATTGATATTGCATGATTTTAAGAATCTATGAATGATAAAAAATTATAAAGGCTGAAATGGTAAAACTGATAATAGATTTAAACAATAAAAAAACTAGATAAAATACTTCTCAACCGTAAATTTAAAAAGATTAAGATTATATTCAAGAAAGAAATTTTTAGGGATTTTTTTCCCACGAAAAAATTATATGAGGGAAATTTGCGGTGAGTTAAGGGCGTTTCACGAAAGGCTAGATGTGATTCACAAAATTTAACCATATGAAAATAACGAGAGAAAAGGGTGAGAACTGAAACATGATGATGATGATGATGATGATGATGATGATGATGATGATGATGATAGAGAAAAAAAGATAATCTGATATTCGTTCAAGCATACGATTCTGAACTTTATCAAAAGTGGACAAATATTCTTGGAGAAAATGCCCATATGTTCGAGCAATACTTCATTATGGAACAAATATGATTCTTGTAATACTACAATGGCATCTTACCATTCTAACTGCATCCCAGACAATAGATGTTGTGCAAAAATTCTTAAGACCCTAAAGTTTATACAAATAAGAATCTTCTAAAATAAATGCTTTGGATTATTTTTCTTTACTTAATAACGTAACAACCTTCGTGGGTTATTTAATGCCCAAGCTATCCTTGTAGAACTGTAGTGACGCTATTTAACCCATAGCTAGGGGACATAAGGAGATTCATAACTTTCCCTTAGGCAAGTTCGAACTCGCTTACTATCATGTCCCTATCTAACACGTTAGCCACCCTTATTCGATTTTACAAATTAACAGATTCTTGAAATTTGTGCGTAAAAAATCTTAGATAATGGTTATCCTGTGAGAAACAAAATTCTTTTAAAGAGAAATATATTTCTTTAAATGATCTGTTTTGAGAACTTCTAATTAACAGGAGAAACGATTTAAACGTCTTTGCACAAAACAATTTAAATACTGAATAGGTATTTCATCTAGCTACTCACTAGTTTATCTTTTTAACAGCTAATTCAAACTAGAAATATCCGGCTCAGTCTGCTGGAGCTGCAGAAGGATAAGCCCGCCCCCCGCAGCAATGAGTGTCCTGGATATAGCACTAAACCATCAGATGGAGAGGGGATTATGGAGTACCCCTTAATTTCTATTACTCTTAGGTCCACTCTGAGCCGGTGTGGTAGTATCTTTTAGGGCCCTATCTTTGGGTCAAATAGAACTGCTTGACCGTCTATCTATGAGCAAAACAAATGAGAATTGGCAAATTGAATGATGTCTGATGTACGTAACTAAATGCAAATGAATTGGTTCTGGTTCGCTTTAAAAAGTTGTCAACAAACTATTCGTTTACAAATTATATATATTTAACAGGAATATATATAAACAGGATTTGACATTAAATAACTAACCAGGTTGATGTGCCATAAAACACAACCAACCAAGCAACCAGAAATATCTACCTTGGTATCTCATTGTCAATAAGACTCCAACAGAAATGAACAATGATCTTTTATGAGTTCGGGTCGCTTACATCAATTTTTCCTGTCATTGAATACAAATACAGAATGGAGGTCAAAGGTTGGCCAAACAATCAGCGGAGAATGGAATCAGCGAATCAAACTCAAATTCAGTCTCGCATAATTTGCGTTCAGTTCCCAATAATTCCCTTGAAAAGGGAGTAAATCCACTTCTCTCCTCAGAAAATCACGTTTATTCCTCGGTGAGAAATTTACCCAGTATGTCATACTGATGATCGAATAGATGAAGGAAACATAAATCATATTGAGTCATATCTTTTTTTTTTTTTTTTGAGATTTGTATTAAATATTTCTTATTAGTATAAAACTTGAATTTGTTGTGTGAGAAGAAATTGTGTTCAGCCTATTGAAGCATTTGGAGGTTTTCCTGCTTTCGAGAGAAATGTTGAAGAGATGCAAAAAAATTTTAAAATTTGCTTCTGAAGATAAGAAATAAAACTAGTTTGTTAGTTTAAAAAGAAGAACGAAAAGCTAAACTGATAAGAAAATAGAGGAGGGTTGTTTAAAAAAAAGACTCTGTTTTACAGGGGAAAAAACGGCCTTTCAACAGCAGAAGTTGAGTTGAAGGATAACAAAAAAAAAAAAGGAAACAACGTTTTCTGTTTTTAGAAAAACTTTTTCAGCTCTCATTACACTCCTTATTCACTTGCTCTTCTCTCTCTCTCTCTCTCTCTCTCTCTCTCTCTCTCTCTCTCTCTCACACACACACACACACACACACACACACACACACACTCCATCTATCTTTCTATCTATCAATCTATGTGACAATTAGTTTCTAAGTTTTTTCTATGTACACCAATCTATTCATATCTGTATTCATATTTGTCTACTGATCGAGTTAGATAGCCTTATCTATCTATCTATTTATCTATCTTTGTCTTTCCCTCTTAGTCTTTTCCGATCTGTTTATTCATTGAGATAAGTAGATTAATATTTTCATATCTCTCTCTCTCTCTCTCTCTCTCTCTCTCTCTCTCTCTCTCTCTCTTCTTCTTCTTCTTCTTCTTCTTCTTCTTCTTCTTCTTCTTCTATCAATCTATCTATCTCTATTTGTATTTGTGTGTCGAACTCTTTTCCAAGCGATCTCAGTCTATTCGTATCTGTATTCATATCTGTTAATTCATCGAGATTGGTGGCTCAATAGTTTCATATCTATTTATCTATCAATCTATCTATCTGGAGTAATTCCATTGACATAATAGGTAACGAGCTAGACTGCGTCCTCAAATAAGTGAGTTCGAACTCCAGTTCTGCTATAAAATTCACTTCCGGACTAATACTTTCCGGAAAGGTATAAACCCTTTATTCCCTCCCCCAGTTCTTATTTGAATAGTACCCCTGATTTTTTTCTACAAATTTGGCTTTGGCATTGAATAACACACGAAGGTTGATATGCCATTCGACAAAGAAAACAAACCAAACCAATCTGTCAATCTAGTGCCTATCTATCTATCCATCTATCCTTGGAGTTTCAGTAGTGTTTTTGTTGTCATATTTGTGTTTGATTGTTTGATTTTTTGTTTTGTTTTGGGGTTTGTTTTTTTGTTTGTTTGTTTGTTTTAATTTTTCCTTCTTGTTTTCTTCATGTTCTTTTTATAATTCCTGTTTTTACACCTCAACCGTTTTCCCTATTTCTTCTGCAAGGGGTTGTGAAAAGTTATCGATCGAACCAAGAATGGAATAACCATCTTTTTAACACACACACACACACACACATATATATATATATATATATATATATATACATATGTGTGTGTGTGTTAGTGTGTGTGTGTGTGTGTGTGTGTGTGTGTGTGTGTGTGTGAGAGAGAGAGAGAGAGAGAGAGAGAGAGAGCACATTAGTTCGCACGTTTAAGCCAGTTTGAAAACCTAAATATTTCAAGACAAAAATCTACAAATATCAATTTTCGGTTGATCATATTGAGAAAAAATTAACAAAATACAAATTTCATATATATCGTCATTTTTTACGGCACACTTATATCAGTAGTCAATGATGCACACAACAAAATGTACGTTTATATACACACATGCACAGATCTATAGATTTGAAGTGTAACAAAAAATTATTTTCCAATATTTTGGGGTTTTTTTCCTTTAATTTTCTTTTTCTTTTTGTGAATATGTTTGTTAGTGTGTTTGTTTGTTTGTTTGTTTTTAGTTTTATTTGACTCTTTTTTCTGTCTGGAACTTTAGCATAAACTGATCGCTCTAAATAAAGATTTGTTTGAAACATCATGTTATCTTGAAACCTTACAGAAAATAGTTTCTTTGTGACACAAGATTCGACTTAGCTTCTCTTTTTTTTTAATTGCAGTCACCATTTCTTTTTTAATTAAGAGTAACTTGATATTTGAAAGGCGGCAAACAGAGTCTGCCGTGATAATCATTGAACAATGACAAAGGCTATTATCAACCCATAACGAAAAATACAAAAATAACTTCTTTTTCATTATCTGTGTGTATGTGCGTGTGTGCATGTGTGTGACCGTGCGCGTGTGTCAAAGAGAGAGGGAGAGGGAGAGAGAGAGAGAGCGAATTTATAGAGCTAAAAAAGAACATTCTGAAGCAGCAAGGTGAAAGGATGTTACCAGGGATTAAATGGATTAAATCTGTGTCATAAGGATCTATGTTTTGTTTACTATCATTGCACAACAGAAATACCTCATCGTAATGAGATTTTTGATTCAACAACTTAGAGATTAAATCAATAATGACGTGGGAGGTGCCCGTGGTGTAATGGTTATCGTCGTAGGAAATGGACACGACGACACGAGTTCAAAACCTTGACGAGACTGACTGCATTTCACATAGCACTAATACCCTTGGGAAAGATATGAATCCAATTATTCTCCCTCCAGCTATGGGTAAATAGTAGGACAACTAGTCTAGGAGAAGGAAAACTCTGAATTCAAACCTGTTAAACTCCGCTTAAAAGAATTGACTTTGTGTTATATCCTGCCTGAGCGGAGGGTTGGTAAATATAAATAATGACGTGAGATCTGTGATCGCGCTTACCCGGACCAGTATAATATATCAACGACATTAACTTTAATTGACCTCTCAAGAAACCAAGACATTCAACAAGAATAGCGGTAATAGTAAAAGTAAAGTTGGCGACCATAGTCGAGGGTGACCCGAAAGCTCCTTTTTCAATAGCTCCTTTTTCTATGAGGCGTAGTAGGGGGGTTCTATTCAATTCCCTGGATTGCTCTACTTAACCCTTGATCCTTACCTTATAATGCCGAGAGTTAAGGAAGGTGGCATCAAGTACCATTTTTGAGTCTTTGGTATGACTCGACCGGGGATTGAACCCCGGTCCCTTAGACCATTGACGAACACTTTACTCGCTTGGCCAATGGCCTGGCAGCATCTAAAAAAGTTTCGTGTTGAAAAAAATAAAACATTAATTTCAAATACACATATGTTTAGGTAAGTGATCCATGTGTATGTCAAAGTCCCATAGGAGTTTATCGTTTCGTCTATATCACCATATAACCTACATTTGCTATTTTGTTGCGTCTTATCTATTCTCGCTTTGATATGATTGGTTCTTATGGCATTGTTTTGTTCTGCTCTTAGAAGAGATTCAATTTCTCTAATAAGGTTTCCTTTTCTTATCCACGTCCATGTTTTCTCGTGTGAGATGTTGCTTATTAGTCGTTTAAAACGCCCACAGAGTGGTTTTCTTACCGTTAGCGTTATTATTTTCTCATTTTTGTCATATTTTTGTTCTTCGTGTTGTCAGTATTGTTTCTGGTGTCTGTAATCAGTCCAACTTCGTACTTTACTATGTAGTCCTCGAGTCGTTGTATCGATGTGTCAACGCTGTCTTTAATGCTGGTAAATCCTCTGCCTCCTTCTTTTCTTGATACATATAGTCTGTCACCGTCATCTCTGGGATGTAATGCCTGATACATTGTCATTAGTTTTCTTGTTCTTTGGTCCGTTTGCTCAAGTTCTTCTCTTGTCCACTTCAAAAATGGTACCGAATATCTAACAAGGAGTACCGCCCAGGTATTTATTCCTTTGATAAGGTTTCTGCTACATAGTTTTGTCTCGGGTAGCTTTCTGGTTCTCCTGATATATTTTTTCTTAATTCTTTCTTTCATCTCCTCTTGTTTGATAGTGTCAGCTCCCAATATTCCCAAGTATTTATAGGCTTTCTTTTCTCCGAGCGTTCTAATTTTGTCTTGATTTGGCAGTTCCATTCCATCCGTCAGGTGTCGTTTGCCTCTTTCTATTACTAGCATGGCACATTTCTCTATGCCAAATTCCATTCCTATGTCCTGACTGTATATTCAAACTGCGTGTATTAGAGCTTTCAGTTCTTTTTTCATTTTTTCCAAATAGTTTAATATCGTCACGTACATTAGGTGATTGATCTTTTATTATTATTATTATTATTATTATCATTATTATTAAAGCTTTTCACATCAGCGTTAGCTGATGGTCTTTCACTGAAGTTTGAGTAACAGCAAGTCTCCTCAAGTCTCCAGGACTCTTCTCAGTATTCTGGTCGTTCTCAATAATGCAGTAGTTTGGATGATCTCCACCCGTCCTCTTCTTTCAAAGTCCTCCAGCCCCTTTAATAATCCTTTGGTGACAAAACCAAAAGCATCAATCAAAATTGGGATAATTGTTCCTTTCATGTTCCATAGTTTTTTCAATTTCCTAGCAAGGTTGAGGTACTTATCATTCTTTTCACATTCTTTCGGTTTTATTCTGTGATCAGCCGGGACAGCAAAGTCCACAATTTTGAAAATTCTCTTTTATTTTTATTGAATATTATGAGGTCTGGTCTTCTGGCTGAGATTCGGTGATCCGTCCGTATGTCAAAGTCCCAAAGGAGTTTATGTGTGTCATTTTCTAAGAGAGCTGCTGGGTTGTGCATACACCATTTGTTCATATTATCAAATTTAAATTTGTTGCACATCTCCCAGTGGATCACCTTGCCGACCCAATCGTGTCTCGCCTTATACTCCTTCTGTGCTAATCTGCTGCATTCGCTTATTATGTGATTGATGGTTTCATCTCTGTCACCGCATAGCCTACATTTGCTATTTTGTTGCGTCTTATCCATTCTCGCTTTGATATGATTGGTTCTTTCGGTTTTGTGCTACTATTAGAAAAGTTTCTGTTTCTCTCTTAAAGTTTCCTTTTCTTAGCCCTCTTCAGGTTCTACTATTATTATTAATAATAATATTATTATTATTTACTCATTAGAGTTTTTCACATCAGCGTAAGCTGGTGATTTTTCACTGGAGTCTGAATGACAGCAAGTCTCTTCAAGTCTCCAGGGCTTTCTCAGTATTCTGATCGTTCTCAATAATGTAGTAGTTTGGATGTTCTCCTCTCATCCGCCAACTTCCAACTCCTCCAGCCCCTTTAATAATCCTTTAGTTCCTGTTCCAAACGCACAAATTACAATTGGTATAATTGTCCCCTGCATGTCCCAGAGTCTTTTCACTTCCCTAGCAAGTTCGAGATACTTATCCTTCTTTTCACATTCTTTCAGTTTTATTCTGTGGTCAGCCGGGACAGCAAGATAAATACAATGACTCAACTTCACACCATATAAAGAGAGAAGTTTAAGAGGTACTTTGACTAACATGTTGTATGATAAAGGGACTATTTCGTAAGAAATTTAACGTCTCATTTACTGTTCATTTCTGTCTTTGAAAATACAGCTTCAGTCTTAATACATTTTGAACACATTTCGTATTGCTAAAATTCTCATATTCACGCAAATGAATGAATAAATATGTACATGTATGTGTGTGTGTGCGCGCACGCACGCGCGTGTGTGTGTAATTGGTAATCAGCAATAACAGCTCCTTGTAGCGTGATTTTTATATAACAATAGAATGAAAAGGATCTAAGTTCGAGAATGAATCAATCTTAAGTCTAATTTGAAACAATAAACTTGTTTCCTCTCAAACCCCAAAGTAAATCTTCATCCCGGAAAGAGTTCTCCTGATAATTTAGTCGTGTTATAATGTAATCCATCTCAACCAAATCTTGCAACCTAATCAGACCCAAAAGGCAGATTTGTCATCAGTTGAAAAAGATTCATCCAAATTACAAACATTTTGGTTAGAAAAGAACATATCCAGCAATCAAAATAAGGCAAGACGTTATGCTTCATCAACATCCAGACAAAAATCCTTGCCAATTCCAATTCCAACTCACACGGAATTGTCTCTTATACATGTGGTTTGATTTTGGTTTTGTTCTTGTTTTGTTTTTTGTTTCAAATTCCTAGATGCGCCAACGATGCTGACCAGGTCAACAATGCCTTTTTGACTCTCATGACCCTAACTTTAATTATTCACTACTGGATGGTTGGCAAGATCGAGTGGATTCTAACGGCGTTTCCTTTGACGAATCAAGTTATATTTGACCAGAATTATGATGTAACAAAATTTTTGATTCGAAATAATGATTTATCTGGTTTCAATGGAAGATTTTAGATGAATGGAAAAGTTGATTCCTTGATTTTTTTTTCTTTTAAGTAAAGAAGCTTTCTTTTTTTTTATATGTATAGGAGACAGTAATTTTTTTCTAAATTTCTGCTCTATTTGCCTTTCAAAGAAGCTGATTGAAATAAAAATGAGATGTTGAAGATATCTGGGTTTTTTTTAATACAAAGTCATTTTTTATGATGGGGAGTTAAGCTCATTGTTCATCTTTATCAAAGTGTTATATTTTTGTGTGAATTTCAGGAACCAAGCGGATAATATTTACAACTATAAACAAAACAATAAAATTTGTAAAAGATTAGAAGAAGAAGAAGAAGAAGAAGAAGAAGAAGAAGAAGAAGAAGAAGAAGAAGAAGAAGAAGAAGAAGAAGAAGAAGAAGAAGAAACAGAGTTGATGTGAAAAGGAAGAGTTAAAATTTATTTCCCTGAATGAAAATTAGAAAGAGAGAAACATCAAAGAAATAATCAACCGGGAAATGAGATACAAAAGGCAAATTTGATTGATTTTCTTTCTTTTTTAAAAAAAAAATTATCACTCACTAAAATAGTTTATATAAAAAATGCATATAAATGAAAATCCTAAATAGCCATTGATGACAAAACGGTCACATTTCACTTTTAATATTTTATCGCCCGCAAGATTTTATCAATGAACTACTCTCAATAACCGATTTATGTAAAAATTCGCTTTTTTTGAATAGTTGAGAATATCAATGTGTCTTTTGGGTATAAGATCAACATCTTTCTATAATTCATCAAATGTTTCCTGCCCCCTGTAGCTCTCTCTCTCTCTCTCTCTCTCTCTCTCTCTCTCTCTCTCTCTCTCTCTCTCTCTCTCTCTCTACTTTTTTAAAACACAATAACAGCAAGAGCGATAGCCAGCAAATTTTCTCAGGTTATTAATGAGACCTTCAAGTTTATTTAAATTTTTTTTTTTTTAAAGGTTTTTAGTAAAGAACCAATTCATCCTGTAAGTTATGTTTAATTGCACTGTTTCAGCTTGTCAGTTTAGCTAAACCGATTCTTAATCCTTTTTTTTTTCAACCGTATAAAGTAGACGTTTAGATAACAAATTTCCAAGCCAGAAACTTAAGTTATAACCCTTGTTACATAATGCCTTCCATATGACTTTTTTCTACTCATCGTAAAATCAAAACTCAAAAATGGTGCTGTGTTTACATTTGTAGTACGAACAATATAGGCTATAAACGTTAATGATGTTTATTTACTTATTGGTCTTGGCGGAACATAGTTCGTGGTCATGCTCTTTTGAAGTCAAAGGACTCAATTTAGGCCTCTTACAGGAATTGATTTAAAGCCCACTTGTAAAATGTATCCATCTACTCTAATATAATTCTATTAAAAAAATCTGCTGCAATAGTTATTTTGTATACGTAATCTAAACGAACTTATTTAAGCCCAATACTTCGAAATGAGGGTTATCTACCTGTGTACAGTAAACCTGATATTTCGAACTTATGCTTTGAGCCTGTTATCTTTAACTCATTAAAATCACGTAAAATAATAATAATAATAATAATAATAATAATAATAATAATAATAATAATATGTTGGGACGAAGAGAAAAAAACAATACAATTAGAACGAAATAAAAAAGCAACCCAAAGAGATAAATCAGACGGTAAGTATAAAAGAAGGACGACTAAAAAGATACCGCTATAGGATCAAGCAATACAGACAAAACAGGACATTCAAAAAAGACTTGCCCAGTCGACTGGGGCTGTAGAATACACTGACTGCTTCTCTGAAGAGGGGTAAGACCCTCCCAACGAGTGTCCTGTTTATGACACAAAACAATCTGATGGTGAGGATCCAGCAATGCTGGAGCTTTGGGGAATGCAGAGTACCCCTTCATTGCCATCGCTTCCAGGTCCACTCTGGCCCGGAGTGGTAGCACCTGATAAGAGTCCTATCTATGTGTTAAATAGAACTAAACCATGCTTCTTTCACTATATTGATTTTTGCATTTAAACTGCGTATTTATGCTAAACTGAATTGTTTAAAATAGAACTGTTTTGACATTGGAACTGCGTACTAGTGCTGAACTGAATTGTTCAAAATAGAACTGTTTTGACGTCTAAACTGTGTACTTATGCTGAACTGAATTATCTGAAATAAAACTATTTTGACATTTAACTCTGTGTATTGCTCAGTCGGCTGGGGCTGTAGAATACACTGACTGCACCACTACAGAGGGGTAAGCCCCCCTCCCTAACGCGCGTCCCGATGTGACACTAAACAATCTGATGGTATGGTTCCAGCAGTTCTGGAGCTTTGGGGAATACGGAGTGCCCCTTTATTGCCATCGCTCCCAGGTCCACTCTGGCCTGGAGAGGTAGCACCTGATAGAGCTCAATCTATGAGTTAAATAGAACTAATTGCATACTTATGCTAAACTGAATTGTTTGAGTAAACTGAATAGCTTGAAATAGAAATTATTTGGACAATTAAACCGTACTTACATTTAAACTGCGTGCTTATGCTTAACTGAATTATTTGAAATAGAACTGTTTTTCGACATTAAAACTGTATTTACACTTAACTGAATTGTTACATATAACTGCTTCAATAGTTTGAAATAGAACTGTTTTTTGACAATTAAACCGTGTATTTATGCTAAACTGAATTGTTTTAAATAGAACAGATTATTTACATAAAAATGGATCTGGCGTTAAATAACGTACAAAGGTTGATATGCCATAAAACCCAACAAACCAAACAACAAACCAATAAAAAAAACGAAAGAAAATTCTACCAGCAGATAAGGAACCGATGGAAGCAAAACAATGTTGGAGCAAAATATGGGAACGGAGAGGTCATAACAGCCCAAAATCGAAAGTACACCACGATATACTCATAACGACACTAAAAAAAATACCAAATCGGAAAACTCCAGGCCTTGATAACATACATGGATACTGGTTTTAAAAGTTCATTTCTATCCATGACAGACTGGCTATCGAAATGAATAGAGGCTGACAAAAAACAGATATACCTAGATGGATGACAAAAAGAGAGACCTGGCTGTTCCAGAGAGAGACCCCCAAAAAGATATCATTCCAAACAATTTTAGACCCATAACGTGCCTGCCGATGATGCGGAAAATACTTACAGCACGAATCAGGGAGGAGATTTACAACTTATTAATAAGCCACAGACTGTTCTCAAAGGAACAGAAAGGATGCTGCAGAGGAACTAGAGGAAGGCGACAGCTACTATATATTGATCAACTCATCCCCAAAAAGACCAAAACGAGACAGAAAAATGTAGCTACGGCATGGATTGACTACAAAAGGGCTTACAATATGGTCCTGAAAAAAATACGCTGTCTCAAAATGTACAAGATATCCGACGAAGTCATAAAGTTTATCGAGAAAAGTACGGGAAACTGGAGAGTGGAATTGACAACAGGAGGAAAAAGTTTTGCTGGGGCAAAAATCCAGAGAGGAATATTCCAGCGAGATGCATTATTACTATTTGTCGCATAGACCATTAAACAAGTGGAAATAAAAGAAAAAAACTTAAAAAAGAGTATATCAGGAAAACGAAAAAAACTACTCGAAATCAAACTAAAGAGCAGGTATCTTATTGTTGTGGCCCCGGTTAGGATCACTAATGAAAACACAGACACGGATATTAGGTAAACAGATTATATTGCACAAGAAATATAGAGTTACATAGAAAAGGTAATAAGTCACGGACTGTTTCAGATAACTCCGGTATTGTTCGGCTGGCAGTGAAATCTCTCAGTACTAATAAAGGTGAGAAGAGTCCATTATGGTGAGATTGGTAAGGCTCTCACAACACCCCTCCTCCAATCTTTTTACTTCGTAAAAGTGCTATTAGTATTTTTTTTCTTTTTGGGGTCAATCATCAATGGGTTGGTGAATTTCCTTTTTCTCCCTGACCGACGTTTTTCAGGTGTTGATTGGGGAGGATCTAAATCGAACATGTCGAAAATAGTGTATATTGACTCTTCTTCTGTTTGCGGTACGTCGTAGGAGTCGTTCAAACGGCGTTTCTGTAACTGGTTCTGGTGTCTCTTATGTGTGTACTTGAGTTCTTGTACCATGTACACCATATCCCCAATTCTTTTTTTAATTATTCCACGTTCCCAACAGGACGTATTATTTTGATTTTTTTTTAAATAAATTTTTTCTCCCGGGTTGAACCTTTTTTAGGCACAAATTTGGTCTTTCGCAGCTTATTTTGTTTCGGGATTAGCTCTTGGTTTATTTTTTCGGTCGCGGCGTTTCTTTCTAAAAATGGGGCGTGTATTTTCCTTCAGTTCAAATTTTGCCTTAATTTTAGTACATTTGCCAAGACCAACTGAAAGTACTTCGGGGAAACTACCTTTTAATTCCCCCTTGAATTTTTCAGCTTCGGCCGTAATGCATTCTACTTTTTGGCAAAACGTATTAATTGGTTGATGCCATAGATTAAATTTCTGAAACCAGTCCGACCCAAACAAATTTTCTGTGTTCTTCAGTACAAAGACTTTTAATTTTTTGTTTATACCATTTAGTGATACTGGGATAATTATTTCACCTTCAAATTTTATTTAGTCTCCTGTTACCGTTCGCGCCGTCTTGCTTGTCATCTTTATTATTGGCCTATTTAATTTTCTCCAAGTTTGTAAGTTTATTATTGATAGATCAGAGCCAGAGTCTAACTGATATCTTACCGACTCATTTAGTACTTTGACTGTTATGTATTTACGAACGACTTTGTCTGACTCGTCCTCACTTTTTGTATATCTGACTCTGTTTTTAATTATTTTTCTGTTTCTACACTGTGAGCCCTTACGTCCGAATTTATCGCAGTTTTGACATTTTTTGTACGATAGGGACAGTCCTTGGCCCAATGTAATTTTCCACTAGGTTAGTAAGCGCTGGGTGTTTTTTTTTGTTTTTTTTTGGTTGTCACTAGTCTGCCTGTATTGAAATTTTGGGTAATCATATTTTTTTGAGTAATCGTGTTTTTTTCTCTCTTTTACCGGATTGTATGATTGAGATCTATGTTTGACTTTCCTTACGTAAGCAACACCAGACTCTTCGATATTTTTTTAGTCTTTTCTGACACTCACTATCCTCTGACAGTCTTCAGCCAGTTTTTGAAGTGTAAGATCGGGTCCGTTCTCTAATTTCGACAAAACTCTGCGTCTGATTTCCGCGTTCTTTGCCAGCAATAGGTCTTGTGCGAATATCAGACATTTGAAGTTATCCGCTGACAATTCGCCTTGTTTAAAATCGTTGCAATTTTTATTGACGACCTAGGCAAACCCTAAATAATCATCACTGTCCCTTTTTGTTAAGTTGAAACATTTCCATCTTTTATGGAATAGAGACGTTTTGGAACGGAATAAACTGTTTCTAAAAAGCCAGGTTCGCAAGTTTTTTTTTGGTAAGATATAATCTACGAACTTGTTGTGTTCCACAGTTCCTAGCTTTCATAGTAGTAGCCGAACTTTTTTAACATCAATCCAATTTGCACAGTCGGTAATATAGATATCTTCATATCTTCTGTAATATGCCTCGAAGGTCTTATCTTCATCTGGTGCGTAGATAAATGTTTCGACCGCATTCTACACAGCATTTTGAGTGAAAACTGCAGTACTATCTGTAGGCTGGTTATTACTAAGATTTTTAAAAAGTGCTTCTTGTTGTTTTTATAATTCAAGGAAGAATCGTTGTTGTTTTTCCTCGTTTTCTTTCTGAAGTTGAAGGAGTTTTTCCTCATTTTTTTTTTGTTCCTTTTTCCTTATTTCCTTGTAACAACTGAAAAAGTCTTTCTTCGTTTTTTTCTTGAGACTCCATTTGAAACCTCATCATTTGTGCAAACATTTCTTTAAGGTTTTCCATTTTTTAGATTTAAAAAAATTTTCTATTTAAAAAAAATCCGGTATTGTTCGGCTGGCAGCGAAATCTCTCCGTACTAATAAAGGTGAGAAGAGTCCATTATGGTGAGATGGGTAAGGCTCCCACAACACTTATCAAAGGGATAAACACCACGGCTGTGCCCCTTTTAGAATGCCCGGAACCATTCTTGAAGTGAACGGGGGAAGAACTTAAACTAATGTTCCCGAAAACAAGAAGAATAATGACCATGCTTATGGTCTTATATCCCAGAGATGACGTTAACAGACTTTATGTGTCAAGAAAAAAAGGAAGGAAAGGACTCAGCAGGATTCAAAATGGCGTTGAAATATCGATTGGAGACTGATACAAACAATAAGAATATACAGCCAGGAATGGAATTTGCCATGCTTATAATGAAAAGTGGAAAAAAACAAATAACGGAAGAATTGGAACTGCCAAATTAAGAAAGTATCAGGACGCTTGGAAAGAAGGAAAACTTGTACTTGGGAATATTGGAAGCGAACACTATCAAAGAAGCAGAGATGAAAAGAAAAGAGATCGTCAAAAGAACGAGAAAATCTCTTCAAACCATGCTCTGCAGCAGAAATCTCATCAAAGAGATAAACACCTGGGAAATCTCATTTGTAAGGTTACTTGGGTTCATTCTTAAAATAGACGAGAGAGGAACTCAGAAAAATAGACCAGACGACAAGGATATCGATGAGTATAAATCGGGCCTTACACCCCCGAGAGAATAGATAGACAGACAATATGTATCGAGAAAAGAAAGAACAAAGGAGAATTCACCAGCATTGAAGATTGCAAGGATAAATTAATACGTGGACTTGAAGTCTACATTAAAAAGAGCAAAGAAAGAATAATTACTGCGACCAGAAACAGCACAGACAACATAAAGATCAATAGAATAACAATAACTAGGAAACAGATATCAGAAGAAAAACTACTGTATGGATATTTCAATGAAAAGACTTATGAAATCCCACACGAGGAGACCTGGACATGGCTAAAATAGGAAAACTTTCTGAGAGAAACTGAATGTCCAATAATAGCAGCGCAAAACAACGTCATAAGGACCAAATATGTTAAAGCAAAAATAGATAAGACGCAACAGAATAGTAAGTAGAGATTACGTGAAAATAGACACGAAATGATCAATTACATAATAAGTGAATGTAGTAACTTAGTGCAAAAAGAGTGTAGGCGTAGACACGATTGGTTGGGAAGGTGATCCACTGGGAATTGTGCAAAAAATTGTAATTTGACCATATGAACAAATGCTATATGCACAACCCAGAATCCGTTCTGGAAAGTGAGACACATAAAATTCGGTAGGATTTTGAAATACAAACGAACCAACTAATCCTAACCAGAAGACCAGACAATCTAGCGATAATGAAAGACAAAAAGAGAATCTATAGACTTTACTGACCCTGTGGAGCACCGAGTGAAAATCAAATAAAACAGATAGACAAGTAATTGAATCTTTTACAAGAGAACTTAAAAAGCTATGGAACATGAAGGTGACGGAGATACCAATTGATATCAAATCAAAATGGCTTGAAAAAGATGTGCTGGAAGAGTTGGAAATTGGAAGAGAAACCGACACCATCCAGACTACAGCATTGTCAGGATTGGCTGGAATACTAACACCTGGAGACATGAGGAAACTTGCACTCACTCAGACTCCAGTGAAAGACCATCAGCTAACGCTAGTGCGAAATACTCACCGGGAATGATATGATTATAATATAGCAACTATTCAAAGCCTTTTTTAATTGGAAGAAGGGATAGATATGAACAAATATGCCTGCTATTGCTGTGCCTGAATTATTTATGAATTTCCAAAGCTCAGGAATATGGAGGTTAAGAGTTCAAGGAGAATTTACATATTCTGGTGTCTACGGGATGTTCTGAATGATACTCATATAATGTTACATTAATTTCGATTTGCCTGCGTATAAAAAACACTATTTCAAATTTTCGGTGAACAATTCGAGTTTCTCCTCAAACCAAATTTCGACGCACAAAGTAAAGTCAGTACATAATAAGATTCGGAACAAAAAGTGTCATGATGATATATTTGCCAATAACAATGAATCATTCAAGAAGAGCTAAAAAAAAAAATGAAAAGTTAAGAACTGAAATACGATGAGTAAATAAAAGAATCTGAAATTTATGGAAAATATTCTAATACACCAATGAAAAGGACGTTTAGCGCAACGGTTATCGCCGTAGGAAATGGAAATCAGCAACCCGAGTTCAATTCCTGGATGAGGTTTTTCGTGTTTAGCTTAGCGCAAATACTCTTTCGGGAAAAGCGTAATCCCATCTTTTCTCCCTCAGGTATTGGTAAATAATTGGATAACCAATTTTGGAAAAGAAAACTTCGGATTTCAGACTAGCTTTACTCCGTTTAAAAACTGACCTTGTTTCAAATCTATCTCATGTCGTTGGATTGAGTAAAGTCCTATGCTACGGAAAAGTTTGTTTTTTCTCTCAGACGTTTGTATGATTTGCTCGCAAAATAAGTATCAGTACTGTTTGTTCTTGAAAAAACATAACTGACACAACAGAAAGGAATGGATTCTGGAATGATATTAGCGTATGATACAATTATTTCAACTGATAAATAGTGTTATCCCAGAGTAAAGTGTCGGAATGTAACTATCATAACATAAATTCTACTCTCCTTAAAAATCGTAATGATTTGATAAGTTCGGTTGTTTGTTATAAAAAAATACATTTATTCGTTGTTATAGTAAAACAAATTTCAGTATGAGCTTCAGTTTGGTTTGGTTTGGTTTGGTTTCTCTCTTTAATAGCATATCAACTTTTGTGGGTTATTTAATTCAAATGCAATTATTTTAGAAGAACAGAAGTGGTACTACAAAGCTGAGGTGATAAAACGGTTCATATCTTTCTTAAGGGCATTAGTCCAAAATTGAACGCAATAACGCCACTAAAGTTCGAACCTGCTTATTAAAATGTCACAATTCAATACGTTAACCACTACATCACAAAGATTCCCTCCTATTAGCTTCATCTTTTCTTAAGGAAAACCTAGGTAGAGTAGACTAATTAGTTTATCTCCCCCTCTCTCTCTCTCTCTCTCTCTCTCTCTCTCTCTCTCTCTCTCTCTTTCACTGTCTTCTTTTTCCTCTCTCACTATAACTTTCGAAACTTCAGGTTCTTCTTTTTCTGTCTCACTTTGTATACTTAGTCTTTTTTTTTAAATCTTTTCTTCCAATTTATTTTATCTTCGCTTTCTTCTTTCCATCTTTTATTTATTTTCTGTTTACTCGAGTAAAAGAATTTCAGTCGATCGATTCTCCTGCGTTCTCAATTTGCCCACACAATTGATGCCATTAACTCGAAATACACACCTATGCGTCATTGATCCTGTCATCTATGATGCAAACTATGAGAGTGTTTTCATCATCTTCTATACTCAAAGAAAGAAAACATGTTTACGAAAGAAAAATTAAAAGTTATTATTAATCAGTAAAAAAAAATAAAAATTATTCAATTTTAACTTCGTATAATGAAAACATTCAATGTATTCACAATTTCTTTAAATAACTATTTTTCAGGCAAACATTCTCATGTTGATGTTTATAGCAGTCAGTTCATTCTAGTGATCTTCCTATGATTCTTTCCGTGAATGTTCGATCTGATGAACCTCAGGACAATTAAACTGAAACTTTTTTAATGTAAATCTTTTACTCACATTCCTCTTATTCTGTCACGTTTAACGTGATTAAAATCCCATTTTCTTCTTTACTAATCTTATGAACTCTTTTTTTTTCCTCAAATGTTTCATCTTACAAGATAGTATTGATCTCTTTCATTTGGTAAAATCTTTTCTCTCATTATCCCAAAGGATTCAACTCCTTGCCAACCTTTGTACTCACGAAATGCCAGTTCATGGATTATGCCAACGTTTCCGCGGAACAAAATGAAATGACCACATGAATTAAAAATTTGTCCAATTAATAATTTTGTAACACTAATGTTGGAATGTTTGACTTTCACAGTACACGTGATTAAAGAATTCTTTCGATGCTTATTAAGCTCAACTCACATTTTATTTATAAAATTCATAAACAAGTGATCATTAAACGTAGAGGGCATCAAGTTCGTAATTACATTTACTGTCAGCAAAGTGACTCGGTTCAGATTTATTGACGTTAGAAAGTTGAAAACAAATATTTCTTTGATAAAGAGGGATAGGACAAAGAGGTTCACACACAGACACACGCACACACACACACACACACACACACACACACACATATATATATATATATATATAGATATATAGGGATTGATTTTGATCTAGTTAAAAAGTGTGATGGAAGTTTAAAATCAACCAGCGGTACGCAAAGCCGAGGGAGGAGAGAAAGAAACAGAGAGAGAGAGGGAGACAGAGAGAGAGAGAGAGAGAGATTAATCTTAACATAGTTAAAGGAAAATTACTCCCTCGTCCAAGTGGAAATCTCAACTGTTTAACGTTTAGACCTAGATTCCCCTCCTACAATGGCGCAGTAATAAATATAGTAATAAAGGGAAGTACTGTATTACATTCTTTTAATAGTTGTTTTAAGATACAATAATGATGACGGTGAGCACGAACTTCAACCTCCTCCTCCCCCCCTCACCATTACTATCATTTACTCACAAGTTGCACTAGGAATTTCTTGTCTCTCCAAAAACGTTTTGGCGCTCACAAAATTTTCGCTGTAATGTGTCATTTGAAATAATACCTATAAGTATCACAATTTGTAAAAAGAACCACGGACTTCATTGAAAATGTGCTTAACATAAATTCTACCAAATCAATCAATGACATAAAAATAAGAATAAAAACTGGAAAGTTAAAAAATTATTAAGTGAGTTTAAAATTAAAAGAAAATATTATCCCCTCTTATCATAAGACACGAAAATTACCAGTACATTTGTCGCCATTAGTAGTAGCAAAACTACGAAAATTAATAGAAAAGGACCTTCTTCCACATGATCCCCCGGGGAGAGTAAATGGGCACCACCCGTTGTAGTTTTAAGAAAGTCAGACGGAAACATATGTATAAGTGGAGATTATAAAATAGGCGTAAATCACAAAGTTTGCTTGGATTCATATCCTATACCTAACGTTGAAGTTGCAATTCATGCAATGGTAGGTACGAGCGTTTTCACAAAAATAGAATTGAAAACCGCATACCACCAAATACCAATAGACAATAAATACGCCAATAGGGTTACTGAAATGGAGAAGGATACTGTATGGAATAAAAACAGCAAGCGTCATATTTCAAAGCTCATCGAATAGGTTTTAGGAGAAGATATAAAAATATGGTTTGTTACCAAGACGATATATGCATTGGAGCTACTAATGAAAATGAATTAAAAAAGAAAACTGACATCGTCTTGAATAGATTAAGAAACGCTGGATTAACAATAAATGAAAAAAAATGCGTAAACAATAGTCGTAGAAGATCATTTTTAGGTTATTCCATTCCAAAAGAAGGTATATCACCAGACCAACCCTTGATAGAAAAAATACAAAAATAGCTACACTAACAAATGAAAAAGAACTTGAATCTTTTTGGGGATTGGTGAATTTCTACAGGCGATAGGTATCGAAATATACGGACTTGACTGAGCCGTTTGCAAACTTAAGAAAAAAGAATGTTTAATTTATCTGGTCAGAGAACCAACAAAAAGCTTTTGATAGATTAAAAGAAACCAGTAGTGAATTTTTTTTTTTTAATCAGAAGAAGGACATTACGTTAACCACAGATGCAAGCAAACATTCAATATCTGGAATATTATCACAATGACATCCGGTAATATATTTATTAAGAATACTAACGAACGCTGAATTTAATTATTCTAATATAGCGAAAGAAGCCTTGGCCATTGTGTGGACAACCACTGGAGCCCGGCAATTTTAAATGGAAAAAAAATTATTTTGGGAAGTGATCAAAGACCATTAGAGTTTATATTCAATCCAAGAAAAGAATTACTCAAAGTTACGACATCGAGAATACTAAGATGGGCAATAAGATTAATAGTATTTGACTTTGGGAATATGTCAAAGGAAATTCAATTCCACACGTAGATTCACTATCAAGATTGCAATTTTACAAGGAGTGAAAAGATAAAACAGAAGAATTTGAAGATACATTTTTACATTGGGTAGAGACTGATGTTTGGCTTTAGATAGAATGGCTGCGGAAACTAGACATGGTCCAGTACTAAGTAGGATAACATCGAGAATAAGAAAAAAACGTATGGGGAAATTGTTCCAGGGCAGAAAGACCCTACAAAGAAATAAGACATAAATTAACGATGGAACATGTAGTGATTTGTAATGGAGATCTGATTATTCCCCAAACAACGCAAAGAAAATTAATGATAAAAAAGTGTACATGATGATATCCACAGTGAAATAGCAGCTACACACAAAAAGGATAAAATTAGATGTATGGTGGGCGGGATATTCATGAGATGGTAACGAATATATAAAAACATGCAAAAAATGTAAAAAATTAAGAAATTTTACACATACTACTTTACATTCATTGTTCAGATAAGTGGAGCCATGGAGTCGTGTGCATATGGATCATGCATACATTACTGGAGTGGGACTCTTATTAATACTAGTAGACTCTTTTTCATGCTGGTCCAAAGTAATCCGTGAGCGAGACAAGAAAAGTTCTATAATAAAACAAATTCTAAGGGTCATATTTTCCAGAAACGGCATACCAAAAACCCTGGTATCTGACAAGGTACCAGAATTTGTTGATGGAGATCTTAATTTATGGTTGGGAAAAAAATAGGGTGTAAACCGTATAAGACATCGCCATATCACCCTTAATCGAATGGGTGGGCGGAAAGAATGGTGCTGACCGTAAGGATGGGACTGAAAAGCATGTTCTCAGCAAAAAAAAAAATAAATAAATATGTTCAAATAAGACTCCAGGGCAAATAGGAAGATAAAAATGAGGAAGAAATCTCTACGATTCCTTCCGGTAATGATTTTTAGAAAACCTTTACCGAATGAAACGTCAGAAGACTAAATAATTCATGATTAGGTGGGCTACACTGAGTTGGAAAACTCGGATGAAGATTTTAAAAAATTGCAAGAAGACGACCTTGATAAATGCTCAGTGCGGAACAGATCTACATCTACCGGAGAAAGAAATATGGGAAAGAGACGAGGAGAGCAAAGTAATCCCGAAAATGAAACAATCAATAGAAGAAGTACATGACCTACAAATTGCATAAGATCCAAACGTTTCATGGAGATACCGCTTGATTAGCTCCTGCTTCGTGCTGAGACTTTTTCAGGTGACTGTCTGGCATTCGTGTCAGATACTTAATTTCCTCGAGTCTCAGGGGGCCATCCCCACAGGCTTTAACCCTCTTCGGAGGGGCTAGGTTTATTGCCTGGCGCCTGAAGCGCCCCTCTTTAGGGGAATGCCGACGGGGCCTGAGTCATTTTGGGCGCTGCCGAGCGCGTGTAGGCTCCGGCCCTGCGCTCGCACCCATTTTAAAAAAAAGGGCCTTGAGCCTTACTTGCTCGTTTGGTAAGGCGGTCAACAAATACCGCTTGATTAGCGACTGACTAGTACTAACCTTGCATATCACAAACATTATTTTAGTGCAATAATGCCTCAAACTGTTATCAATTACATTTTTATATTATTACTATCCGTTAAATACTCCTACGCGTCTATTCGAGAACGAATTATAAATTTTTGTTCATTTACATATTTCTTCGAAAACATGTCCAGGACAAGAATACAATAACATCAAGTATATCATCAAAACACGAAAGAAGAATGTAACAATATACATATATATATATATATATATATATATATATATATATATATATATATATATATATATATATATATATATATATATATATATAAAGATTAAGATAACACGTGAGAGAAATTTGAATATTTCGTCTGTTATTCATTTTTTATTGTTCTCAGCAAAAAATCATCGTCATAAAAAGATCGTAGCGGAACACAGCATATCGTGTTTGAATGATATGATACACTAAATCAGAAGAATTGGCAACGTAGCATATCGTGGTTGAATGATATGACACACTAAAAGAGATTAATTTGTAACGTAGGATATCGTGGTTGAATATGATACACTAAAAGAGATGAATTGGTAACGTAGCATATCTATGGGAAAATGATATGATGCACTAAAAGAGAAGATTCTGTTTAGTTTGGTGTGTAGGTTACAAATGCCAAATCCATTTATATATATATATATAAACATTTCTATTTCAAACAATTCAGTTTAGTATACGAATAGTTTTTGTTGACACACAGTTAAATGTCAAAACAATTCTATTTTAAACAATTCAGAACTTAACAGTACACTGTTAAGTTCTATTTAACCAATATCAGATGCTACCACTCCAGGCTAGAGTGGAGCTGAGAGTGATGGCATTGAAGGTGTACTCCGCATTCCCAAAGCTTCAGTATTACTGGAGCCTTACCATCAGATTGTTTAGTATCTTATTCAGGGCACTTGTTGGGGGGGGGGGGGTTCTTACCCCTCTACAGAGATGCAGTCGGTGTATTCTGTGTCATTGTGTCTTTCTGTGAATATGTATCGCATATGTTATTTCAATATGTATTCAACTCATAAATAATACCATAAAAATGGTATATTGATATTTAATCTTTAATCTTTAGTGTCTGTTTTACATTGGCCCGAGGAATTTCTACGGGTTCATCTCTGATGGATTATTGCTTTTCTTTTGTTGGTGCATATCGTAATAGAAAAAATTGATAATCATTCCTGGAAATGTTTCTTCGCTCCCCTACCGAGTCAGAATTAGAAAACAAAAGTTAATGACAATCTCGAAAGACTTTTTTTTTAAGATGGAAGAGGTCTGGTTGACTTGCTGGAAGATTATACGTTAGCCATATGGGAGAATAGACTAATAAATTAGCTTTCAGCAAAATTCCAATTTACTTCTGGGTCGCAGAACTTCGGCCTGATATTATTAATTTTGTAATAATGTCTCAGCTTCTCGAAAACCAGAGACCATAAATTCTAAATACCTTGTCTGACTTGTATAGATATTGGGCGTTTGCAGTTTTTATTTATAGTATCTACAAGCCCTTTAAGCTGTCGGGATGATAGATCAGCGCTAGTTTCCAAGACAAGAGGTCACATACTCAAAGGTTTAATATTTAGTACCAGGATGCTAGAAACTATTATAAAATAAAAACGAGAACTTCAAGCTTGTATAGACAATCTATTATTGATATATTCTGTATTTCTTAGTAAACATATATTGACTAATCCGGCAAATCGGGTAATTGATAATGAGTCTAACAATGTGTGCAATACTTATTTATAGGTACGTGGTATTTTAGATATGTATATTCGGTGCTAAATAATCTTCCTTTATTGCTGTCAGTTATTCAGGTACTTGACAAATCTGCAATATTGAAATACTTTATCTTTGGTATTAGATATAATCTACTTATAAAATATAAAATACAATTTATGTATTTCCCCAACTCCTTCGTGATAGGCAGGATGTGAGACAAGTTTAATTTTTAAGAAGAGTATCGCTGGTTTCAATTTAGAGTTTTCTTTCTTCAAGAATGCTTACCTTAGTCTAATGAGCCGAGTTCTTCGTACTATTTTTGATAATTTATCTCTTTTAGACTGGAGAAAATATTGATCGATGTTTTTCTAAAAATAAATAAGTACAAAATTAGACACAAACAACTACGTCCAGAATTTGAACTTTGGCTGTCGATTTCATTTCCTGGGACGATAACCATTATACTAAACACACCAAAAATACTATTCAACTCTCTCTCTCTCTCTCTCTCTATATATATATATATATATAGTTGAGCAACAGTCCCTTCATTCAAGCAGGTTTGATTAAGTAGTAATGAAATATATATTTATCTTTGACTCCATTATAACGACACCATCAGGTATTTAAAACTGCCGTTAAACTGGTGACGATGGTTGTAGTCAAATCAATGCCTACGTATATCAATCGAATTCGAAATGAGAAACCCCCCCAACACACACACGCGCGTGTGAGTGCGCGCCTAAAACGTCTGAACTTCAGGAAATGGGCATTCACATGAGAGACATATTTGTTTTTATTTTTTAAATTTTGGCAACGTGTTTTAAACACGGTTTTATTGTCAATAAGAGAGGTTTTATTTCTATATATTGAACATTATTTTAAGAAAAATGATCTTGCAAATAGCTAAATATTAATATTCATTAGTAATTAATTCTCAATAATAGTCATGTGACTTATATCAATAATCATTTCTAATCAATTATAGCATTAAGTTACAATTATAAATACAAATAATTTCACTCTGTCACGTGGTTTTAAAACGCTTATAACTTCCTAATACTAATTTCATAATTCTTATAATTTATACACAATTATATGATTTCAAGTGACTATTCCTATTCCATTTTAAAAAAATAATTTCTTTGCACACAAAGTGTTTAAGTATTTTCGTATACAAATACTTATCAATTTCAAACAAATTAATTTGGCCCATAGATGAGATCCTAACCGAGTGGATATGGGAGTAATGGTAACAAAAAGATAACTTAACTCTACCCGGACCTCCAGAACTGGGGTCTTACCATCAGATGCAGTTATTTTTATACCTTCGACTCATTAAATGTGGGTGAGTGTCTTTGAAGTATTGCTTATAAAGTAATTACTTGCTGAAAAGAGACATGTTCATTCATCTCATTAAACATATAACTTGAAATTAAATGACTGAAAAAATATCACATATCGGTTTTCTGTTCTGTGGCGTTTATATATTCTATACTGTTCATCATAAAGAGAATATTACAAGTGTCTGACAAAACGAATGCTCAAAAGTGCCAGACAAAACCAATGCTCAAAAGAAGAAATATTGAAATTACCAATTCTATTCAATGATAATACTGAAGCATAGTCACCGATGACAGCTATGTTGATGATTACTAATCGTCGGATGGGGGAAGAACACACAAAAACATTCTTCGATTTTATTGCTTTATTTTCAGCTTCAATTGTCGAGACCCTGGAAGTAGGCAGAAATGGGTAATAGACACGATGTGCGAATTAGTTTTTTCATTCTCAGAGCAACTGATTCTTGTCGTATCTTTGAAAGGGTCACTCATTCCACGAACACGCCAACACCTTTCTTTTCCGACCTCAAACCAACAAAAAGTGAGGCTTGGGAAATTTATCTTCCTTAGAGATTTACAGAATATTCAACTGCCACGTCGGCCTGGGATGGGTCGCTTCGTCCAACAAGCTACTGCCAGCATTTTGAGTACCGACTGAAACTGACAACTGTGACAAGTCCTGGTTAACCGATGTTTCCAGTAAGGGTTGTTAGATCGAGCATATCTAGCAAAACACCTAGCACACTGGATGAGATGTTAAACCATGTCAGCTCATCTTTTTCTTTTTCTTTGTCTTTTTTCTTAGTTCATTTATTTTATATAACTTATCAATTCGTACCACAGTAGGATTCGCTTACAAGATCGCAGCATGGTTTTCAACTGCTACTTGAGATCCAAAGCGCAACACGAAAACCAGATTTGTTTGACCTGCGATATAACCAGGTGATATCAATAGTTTCATGATATTAATCAAGGATTATACAAGTATAGAATGGATGACCAAAGAAAAAAATCCTTTCAGCTAATTCATAATCAATTTGATCTTTCCTTCGTCGGAAATATTTTCCGGAAATGGAGACTCACCAAGCTTGTTTAATCAGCTGTCCTCGTAGCGTAATAGATAACGTGCTGGACTGTGACATGCTAGTAAGCGAGTTCGAACTAAAGTTGTGCTACTATGTTCACTTTCGAAATAATACTCTTGGGAAAGGCATGAACTAACTCATTCCTCTGTTATAGATTAAATAGTACAACCACTGTCATTCTTTAACAATGGCTTTCACATTAAATAGCCAACAAAATTTGATATTCCATTAAACAAAGAAACAAGAAAAATCTGAGTTCTCTCGACTTTCATTCAACTGATTTCTTACTTAATCCCCAAAATGTCTATTTTTAAGTGCTTTTATTATTGATTGTTTATTTGTGATATCTATCTGACATTTAGGGCATTTTCTTAAACCTCTTGACCTGAACGCACTTCTTCTATCACTTGAGCCAAATCAGCAATTTTGTGAATTTTTAGTTGTTCAAGAATTGACAGTTTGAAAAGAATAAATATTCTCTATTGATTTATATTTTGAGTAAACATTTGTATCAAATGATTGCTACAGATTTTAGAAGTACAAAGCAAGCTGCTCGAAAAATAGTCACTACTTTCACGTTCACCACCCTTATGTAATGCAATCTGGCTATTTGTTAAATTTGCCCATATAAAGTACTATATAAGGTGTTATATTTTGTTAAATTTAATTCTTTCATTTCTACTTTGAATATGTGAACCTTACGTAATGACATATATGTTTCTGTTTGAGTAAACATTAGAAATCTCAGAATATAATTACTTTTTTCTTTATTTCGGTTAAGGAAATTAAATGTATTCATCTATGAAAATGATATTGCCTACAAAGCACTGGCTTTTTTTGGTTCTGTTTTTTCTAAATTGTAATGTTTGTTTCCTTTATTAATATGCAGAGGGAAAGTACATCAACATTTGAGTGTAGGGTAGTCACCGACGATTGCTGTATCACTGATTACTAATCTTCGGATAGGAGAAGGAGAGGAAACACAAAAGACAGCTCATCTTAAGTGTTAAAACCAGTTTCACTTTATTCTTTCAGTCGTAAGAAGTGGACTCGGCTACCCGATGGAAGTTTGCATTTTCACACTTTTCATTAACGATAATAAACTTGAGAAAGGTATGAATCTATATTACCTCCAGCTATGAGTAAATAATTGGGCAGACTGGGCTCTTTAGCCTTGGTATGGCAACTGGTCATGGAGAAGGAAAACAAATACCCTTGTGAAAGATATGAATCCAACTATACTCCCTCCAGCTATGAGTAAAGAGTCGGACAGAAAGAGTTCTAGTTATAGCAAGCAGTCTTGGCGAAGGAAAATTCTAATCAATTACAGACCTGGGGAGAGTTGGGCTCAACCAGGCTAAGCTTGTCCAAAACACACTTCAGGAGCGATACCCTCATTACAAAACCACGTTACGTGACCAGTGAAGAAGAAAGTTTTTGAGGGTGTGAAAGCTGATGGAAATGTATATACGGACACAAAGTGAGTGGTAGTTTGTTCATTCAAGTTAAAACTGGGTTTTACCGAATCTTTGAATTGTTTCTCGTTCTCTTGTTCACATAAATGCTTTGCTCCCAGTACCATAGCCACCAAAAGAGAGTGTAAATGGAGAAATCCATAGTTTCAAATTGGGGTTCACAGAACACTCAACCACAACTTCCACCTCGTGTGAGAGACATCGTCTAGATAGCGGCCGCTACAAATTAGATGGTTGATCGAATCTGGTGACCTCGGCAATCCCGGTTAACTGCTGCTTTTAGCTTAAGGTGCTAGATCAAGCATATTTTGTTAAATGTAGCCTACCGGATGAGAGACTGAACTTTTTCAAGACGTTTTTTACGGCTGCTGGATTTTTCTTTTTCTTTTTTTTTTTTTTTTTTTTTTGACAACTTAGCGATTCGCACCCCTGTACCGTTCATTTAAATTGTTACACGAAATTACAAAATATTTACCACAAAATGAATTCATATGTTGTACAGCAGTAAATGTCTTACTATTCTGAATGAGTAACAAGTGTTTTAAGAGTCTAAATTCCATAATTCCAAACTTTTCAACCAACTTTTCAACACTTTATAAAGATCTATGATTTAAAATACTTAAAATGCCACTGATGGTATTTATTCAGTTACTATCATTAATCCTCTCATAAATGACAGGATTATTTACGCGTGGATGAATCCTTTTAATTATTTGAGGTCACCAATCCTATTATCGAGTAGGAATGCAGAAGCATCGATCGACTGAAATCCTTTAAAATCATCTTAGTTAACAAAAAGAAAGAATGAACGAAGGCAAAACGGGAATAACTTAGGGAAGAAGAGAAATTGACAACTAGATAAAGAATACAAAGAGAGATACAGAGAAGGAAGAAGTCTGAAGAATTGAAACTAATAGTCAGACAAAGAAAAAAGATAACAGAAAACCAAGAAAGACATAAGAAGTAATAAATTCAGCCTGGTTAATAACTTATGAAAAAAAATATCAGGTAAATTTGATTTTTCTTTTGTGATTTTTAGAATAAGAACTGATTTGATATGCATTACTGTAAACTGAGTAATTCCCCGTATTACCATAGCAACTGAATTTCTGAATTTATAGCGAGGAACTCAAGTTGCTTTTACACATACACTCAAACATGCATACACACACACTCACACATATACACACAAACATACACACTCACATATACACACACGCACATACACACACACATACACACATATAATTTCATTTGGTATATTTATTTAAAAAGATACTGCTCAATATCGGTAATAGAGCATATATAAGTAAATTAGACTTGGTTTAATGATCACCAAGGCGTGAAACAGATAGTTAACGAATGCCATTGGTTTGTGTCAACACTATCATATATCTGAAATCACCGATATAACTACTGAAAAAATAATTAATAACCCATTAGACGTAAAACTTGAATAGTCTACGGAGGAAGAATTTAAAAATGGTTTCCCATTAAAAAAAAAGAAACATGTGATATCTCGCGGAAACTATGACATGTGCAGACAATGCTAATGATCAAGCACTTCTTGCAAATACATCTACTTAAGTCCAATGCCTGTTTGATAACCTAGAGGAAGCAGCAAGGGGCATTGGTTTCAACGTGAATGCAACTAAATCTGAAAAATTATTAATAGTCTATTACAAATACCTTATAGAAAAGTACCCTTTAGAATACTTTATAGAAGAGTACTTTATAGAATACTTTATAGAAAAAGACTTTATAGAATACCTTTTAGAGGAGTACTTTATAGAATACTTTATAGAAGAGTACTTTATAGAATACTTTATAGAAAAGTACCTTATGGAATACTTTATAGAAGAGTACCTTATAGAATATTTTATAAAAGAGTACCTTATAGAATACTTTACAGAAGAGTACTTTATAGGATACTTTATAGAAAAGTACCTTATGGAATACTTTATCGAAAAGTACCTTATAGAATACTTTATAAAAGAGTACCTTATAGAATACTTTATAGAAGAGTACCTTATAGGAGAATGTCTTATGGAAACTAATGAACATCTAAATAACGTATCATTTTATTGGAAACCCCCAAAGAATTCCTCAACATAACTTAAATACCATTCAATTAACGATAAACATTTTTAATTTATGATTGATAAAAAGAAATAAACATTATACTTTTACCGGTAGATACTAACCGATCCCGATTTTATTTACTCACTAAAAGTCATAATATAAATAATCAAGGAAGACCAGTAATCTCTTTAATTAACTTTAACACTCTGAAAATACCCAAATACCTTGATCATTATTTACAATCTTTAGCAGGGAGAGTCCCGGTGGTGTACTGGATAACATACCGAATTGTGGTATCGTACGAAACGAGATCAAACCTTATTCGCGCTATAACGTCCATTTTTTGGACTAATACCCTTTAGGAAAGGCATGAACCTCTTATCCTCCTAGCTATGGGTTAAATTGTACCACAACTGTTCTACAAAGATGACTTTGGTATTAAATAACCCACGAAGGTTGATATATGTATTCTAGAGAACAATAAAAGAGCCAAGTACAGAAACAATAATAGCCTAATGCACCTTACACTAAAACTAAGTTATTTTAATCAGAATTGAAGACATTACCTACAAATTAAATATTCCTCCATCTGCCCAGTCGCTACACCATCGTACGTAAACATATACACGAGTAAATTTGAAGAAAATTATAAATATTCTGAAATTGATAATGACTGCCTTTTCTCTCGAAGTACATAGATTACATATTGTTTATTTATCCAAGAAAAACAAAACTTAAGAATTTCTCCATTAATGTAAACACAAAACACAATTCTTTTCAATTTGATTACGAACAATCCAAACATTCCATAATATTTCTGTATACTTTGATAAATATTGATGAAAATAATTAACTGCAAACTACATATTGAGTCTTGAATAATAAACAAATTTGAAATAAATGACCACTGATGATAGCTGAAGGTTAGAATTAATACGTTTATATAGGTTTTTACCAAAGTTAATGTGTCTATTTTTCCTTCGTTCATACTACATACGAAGGCAATTCAATGATTAAGTTGAATTTTGTATAAAGAATTGGCAATAGGAACCATTGTTAACAGGTGCACCTTTTCTTAAGAAAGTCAATAGTGAAGTGTCCTTTTATGTTCCAAAAGACTATCAACATCCTTTTCTTTAATGAATGCTGGGCCTGGATTTTTTTTTCACCAGTGAGTCAATGTGTTTCCACTCCAGGCCGATGGTAACAAATCCATGTTTAGTCTATCTGTAATTGGACTAAAACTTACCTCTCCATACACATCACACATTCTTGGATAAATTTCTCATTGTTTGCTCTTCACAGTAACCAAATAATTGATGACATACCTCTGTTCAAGTCTGGAACACAGTTTTTGATTTGTCGCCATTTTAAATAGCCTCAAAACAAAAATTTTTAGCGATTAAAACATTTTTGCAATAAACTAATTCAAACAATGCTGAGTTTACATTAACGCAAATAATTTGGAAAAAACCATTTTGCTTCTTACAAAAAAATACTCCTTATTTATTGAATGACCCGTGTATATATATATATATATATATATATATATATATATATATATATATATATAGTGTAATTTACGTAAAAGTAGTTGTAAGTTCAATTCTTGGATTAAATAGTGAAATTAATATATGCACTAGTCGAAAGGCAACGACCAAAAATGATATAACACAGTCAAAATCTGATACAAGATATTTTCAATCAGTTAAAACTGAATATCTGAAAATCGACGGTGATCACTGAACCAAATAGATAAATTCGGACAAATCAATTCATAATACAAAGTTCTCTATCTTAAAAGTCAGACTGAAATTATCATGAAAATGTGTCCAGTTTTGATTTGGCATCTAAAACATTTTCAATGGGTTCAAATTGAGATCAAGTGAAGATGAAGATGAATTGAGTGTAAAAGAGAATGTTGAGATGGGAAAAAATTGTGACATAAAAACGATATGTGATCTTTCAGTTTGATCTTTAAGTTTTGCACTAACAAAACTGTCGATTAAAATAACCATTTCTCAGTCTCTCTCAAATATATTTACATCTCTCTTGTTTTCTCGTTCTCTCTCTCTCTCTCTCTCTCTCTCTCTCTCTCTCTCTCTCTCTCTCTCTTATCTATCTATCATACAAACAAACAAATTTAAATTATTTACATTAGCGCTATAAACCTTTTTCAATGCTGAGGAAAACATTATGGAACGACTCAAAGTTGAGGAAAAAATGTTGAAATTCATGACAAAAAAATTGAATCAATACTTTGTTTTCCCTCCTCGAGCATTTATGACAGACTTAATTCTTTATTATATGGATCTTCATGAATTTAAAATAATATTTTATGAAGACAGTAAGTTCAGCTATTAAATAAAAATGCTTTATGTTTCGTCTATTATTAATTTATTTACTGCGAAGTAATAATAATAATAATAATAATAATAATAATAATAATAATAATAAATTATGGACTTTGCTGTCCCGGCTGACCACAGAAAAAAATTAAAAGAAAGGGAAAAGAAGGATAAATACCTCGACCTTGCTAGGGAATTGAAAAAACTGTGAAACATGAAAGTGACGTTTATACCAATTATAATTGGTACGCTTGGTACAGTCACCCAAGGATTAACAAAGGAACTGGAAGACAGTGAAATAAGAGGATGAGTGGAGACCATACAAACTACCGCATTATTGATATCGGCCAGAATGACGAGAAGAGTCTGATTTTTGAATTGGACAAGGGAAGAACTTAAACAAATGGACCAGAAAACTAATGACGATGTATAAGGCCTTGCCGGCTCATTGGCCCAGTGGGTAGAGTGCTTGCTAATGGTCCGGGAGACCTGGGTTCAATCCCAGGTCACGTCATACCAAAGACTTTAAAAATGGTACTTGATACCTCCTTGCTTAACACTCAGCAATATAAGGTATGTATCGAGGGTAAAGTGGAGCGACCCAGGGAAAGGAGTAGCGCCCTCCCCTACACCTCAGTGTAGTAGCTATCGAAAAGGGAGCCTTCTGGTCGCCCTCGACAACAGTTGCCAACTTTACTTTACTTATAAGGCCTTGCAGACTAAAGATGACGTTGTGTCAAGAAAAGAATGAGGAAAGGGACTCGACAGCATTGAAGATAGCGTTGACGCATCGATACAAAGACTCGAAGACAACACAAAAAACACAGACGAATACTGATTACAGCTACCAGAAACGTTAATGACAACGCGAGGATCCACAGAACAAAAACAACCAGAAAACAAAAATAGAAAGAAAAGCAATTCAATAGACGTTTTAAGGATCTAACAAGAGATCTCACACGGAAAACGTGGACATGGTTAAAAAAGGGAAAACCTCAAGAGAGAAACTGAAGCAGCACAAAACAACGCATAAAGGACCAATTATATCAAAACAAGAATTGATAAGACGTAACAAAACAGCAGATGTAGATTATGTGGTGAAAGAGCGAAATCAGCAAATTAGCACAGAAAGCGTATAACACTAGACACGACTGGGTGGGAAAGGTGATCCACTGGGAATTGTGCAAGAAATCTAAATTTGATCATACGAACAAATTTCGTCATTTTGTCCAGGCTATAATCTATTTCACGCCTAAACGTTAAGGAATCGTATTCATTGCCTGATCATATTCATATTTTTCTTTAGATTTTTCTTAAGGGTTATTTGCAATGGATATGGTCTTGGCATACAGTCCTATCGAATACATATAATTTTAAAACAGATCTATTAGCCCCGTAAATAGTACCTTAACCGGTAGTACACCTTCGGTTAAAGGGAATCAGGAAGTAAAGGCAATGAACAGGTAATCCACACTCCCCTGAAGTCTCATCATCAGATGCTGTTTATTGTTATGCCCGGACACCTCTTTTTGGGGGCGGTGATGGGTAGTATTACAGGGGATGCAGTCTGCCTATTCTAAGCCTTGTTGCCAGAATGAAAATAGGATTTAAAATGATAGAATTATTTCTACTAAAGTAATTACAACTTTTCACCCCTTTATTCATAGCTCCAAGCTAATGGTTTCATCAAACAATCTTAGATTTGAAAAATGGAATTAGTCCTATTCCGGGCGTAGGTGGGTAACCCTGTAACATTATATATGTAAGCAAATCAGAGTATCTGCATATTTCAAGTAGAAAATCAATGAATAAAAGAAGACAAATGGAAAAATATCATAAATTTGCTGCTACTGCTTAAAAACAAAGGGAATCTTGGCAGAATGCCAAGAACATGCTGTGATGTTAAAATAAAGAAAAATGAGGCAATGCATTTTGGTGCTTTCTTCATTTTATTTGCATTGAATTGCATGTGAAATAATTGCAAGGTGACGCAGTGGAATCAATTTGGATGATTTTTTCTGCTTTAATCTGATTGAATTTCAGTTGGATACAAAAAAAAAAGATGTAAACTGAAACATAAAACTAATACATATATTTATCTATTTTTATCTATTTTTATGCCAAGATTTAGATTAAGGGAAACGAACATTGCTTGGTTGACCTGATCTCACCGTTAGATTCTTTGATATTATTTCGTCTTTTTGTTTTTCATGGATTTGTTCATCAGTTGTTTTGTTTTAACTTTCGATTCAATTTTTTAAAGTCTTTTTTTTTTTCCTGTCTTCCTGTGAATTTTTGTTTAATAAAAGATTTATTTTCTGTTTCCAAAAGTCTTTGCCTGTGCATCTAGACATGATCAAATTGGGTTTGATCATGACTTGATGAAACCAAAGAATTATATGGACGACCCTTACATTTCCTCGATTCCTAAAAAAAATTAAGCCTCTCGGCGCAGATCTTGATAGGAACAAAGATATTTTTCTGGAATAACAATGTGTCCATCAGATAAAAAGCAAATGTTACAAGGTGCGTGGAGTTATTCGAAAGCAATTCTTTCTTTACACCCTAACCCTAACCCACCACAAATAAGTTGTAGAGAATATCATGATACACATCAACGAAGCAAATAATTTTCTTCCGGTTTTTTTTTTTTCGTTGCTTTTTTTAATTTTTGTTTATTTGAGTTTTCTGTTTTGCTTTTTGATCTTTGGTTTTCTTGTTTTTGTTTTTTGATTATTTCATTTTGTGTGTGTGTGCGTGTGCGTGTGTGTGTGTGTGTTTGTAAAAATCCTTATTTTACATCTTATTATCTCAGGACTCCTGAGGTGATGCGAACTCGGCTATCATACCATTGTTTATGGGTTTCTCACAAAGTGCTCCAGAATTCTAACCTTGTGCCAAACTAAGCTAAACTTAGAAAATAACCATATTATAATGATCTGGTTTTTGGAGCTCTGTTATCAACTTTGAAAAAATGGCACATCATAACGAAATTTTCGTCTGAGCAATAGCGTTGAAATGCTCTAAATTATAAAAAAACAATTTCCAATTCATTTTTAACTTAATGATAATTTTATAGGATCTACATGAAATGTCATCGTGACAGAGTACGTCACTTATTTAGCAATTTTTTCATTCATTTATTGTATAGATTCTATAAATAATATTTAACCAGATATTGACTTTAATGGACACATAATGAGGCCTTTAATAGAATACAAATAAGAACAACAGCATTTTTTAAAGATGTAAACCGGTGTTTAGAATTCAAACAAAATTCAATTATGATTAAAAGTTTGGAATCTAAGATGTATAAATATATATAAGTATACATGGACTCACACAAAGAAAAAAAGGGAGAAGGACTCATAAAGGTTATCATCATTGAGAATGGAGACAGCAACCCAAGTTCAAATCCTGGACAGAGGTTTGTTTGAATTTCACATAGCGCTAATATACTTAGAAAAGATATGAATCCTACTATTCTATCTCCGTTTATAAAGATAGAATGGCTTCTTTATAACCGTTGTGTCGCATCCTGCTCGTGCAAGAGAAGTTGGACTTGGACACACACACACACACACACAATTATATAAAGTGCGCCAAGTATTTGATAACATATATTTAATGGGACTTATAGGGAAGTCAATTTAGAGGGTGTCTTCGTGGTGTAACGGTTAAAGCGACGGACTCGTAGTACGCGAGTTCGTACTCCAGTCGTGCTATTACGTTCACTTTTGGACAAATACACTTGGGAAAGGTATGAACTCCCAGCTATGGGTTAAATAGTACCACTACTGTTCTTCTATGAGAATGGATTTGGCATTAAATAACCTACAAAAGTTGATATGCCATTAAACAAAGTAAACAAAGACAATTTAATGTAATGTTACGCGGTATGTGTCAAATGTTAAAATTCCACTTTCACTTTAAAATGTATCGAAAGCATTAACATGGCAGCTTTCAGTTTTAAAGAAAATCAACTTGCATGCATTCCGTGTTCGTAACTTTAGTCACTATTAACTAATAGAGTCTTTAAAGTGGACACTTTAGTTGAAAAATGGCCAGGCACTTCCTGTTCAGTACCAAGAACGAAGCTCTCTAGCAGAGATGTATCACTGTAAACACCCACCCACCCCCGCCAAAAAAAAAAGAAACATTCGAAGCGATCAAACGTCATAAGGACTGGCGATTTTGTTAAGCAGGTCAATGACAACAACCAAAACCATCGGAAGTTTATGGTAACCATCCCTGGAACTTCTCATGGGAGTGGAATCAGCTAGCAGACATATGATGCAAATGGATATCAAGTAAAAGAACCTGCTTTTACCTACATGGCTCACACGACACGAGAGGAGTTAGCAAATAATTTTCACTCTCATGAAACTTTTTCATTAACTAAGTAACTTCTTCGCTCTTCTGATTTGAACTCACTGGACGTATTAGTCCAGTGAGTTCAAATCAGAAGAGCGGGGTGTCATCAAATCAGAAGTCTGGGGTGTCATCAAATCAGAAGTCTGGGGTGTCATCAAAAGGAAGACCTACCAGCAACCACAAAATAGCAATTAACTATGGGTATGATAGGCAGCATAGATAAAAATCGCTGGATCAGGACAGGCATGAATAGGTCTGCAAATGGTTTCTAATTTGGTATTTTGTTTTTTTCTTTTTTTATTCCATATGCCTTTGCTATAGATGTTTCTGGCATTTCAGTCCTCGTCAGGCAATCAAGGGGTGTTTGAATTTTGGCAGCGTGCAAATACACCCAACACCCAGGAAAATATCTGTGTACGAATGTATATATACATAAGCACACACATATAAACGTCTGTGTGTGCGCGCACACACACACACACACACAGAATGCATACTTATATATGTAGAAACACAGGAAAACAACTCACACACACGCATTTACATTGATTAGATATTAAAAGAATGGAAAGGACAAAAAAGTTTATAAACAAAACCAAACAACCAATCAAAATAATCTTTACTATAAAAGAAACTTAACACTCCACCAAAATTCAAACACCACTAGACTGCCAGACCTGATAGCCTTTCTAGAACTAAGATATCTGAAACACAAGTAGCAAAAGCAGATGGAATAAAATTAAAAAACTTAGATACTAAATTGTAAATTATTTCCTGACCTACAGAGTTAAAGATGTTTACTTTTCTTTCCTTGAACCAGCAGCCATCTTTATATATATATATATATATATATATATATATATATATATATATATATATATATATATTGCCATACTAAGCGAGTTTGTTAATCCCCTTCATAATCTATGATTTGAATCATTTTTCCGCGGATGTATTCTGGTTGTTTAAGTAAAGTTCTTTTGAAAGTTATCCAGTTTTTCCAAGACTGCTTTTGGCTGCCAAGAAAGTCTATGTTTAGTTTATATATATATATATATATATATATATATACATATATATATATATATATATATAAACTAATATATATATATATATATATATATATATATATATATATATGAGATTGTATATATCAAAATCTAAACGTACAGTCCCCTACGAGTGAAAATCTGTTATGGAAAAACGGGATAATTTTTACAAGATGTATAAGGTACTCTCTATAACAAAGTGTTTGATGCAATTCATCTAAGAACATATTTTGTAGTATTTATAGAAGGACATTTTTCATTTTATATTATTAACATTGTTGAATTTGGCAATTTGAGATATTTTTGTCAATATGTTTATCTGTTAGTTGATGATCGTATATCCTTTTGGGGATTTTGGATTGATAATGTTTTCTCCCTGATAATCTCAGCATTCTCTTTGTTGTTTTTGATCAATAAAGTGGAAAGCGTTTTCGCTGTTTCGATGAAAGATTATTAAATACTTAAAGATTTTTGTGTAACTTCAGATGACAGAGTTCTTCGAAAAAGAAGTCCAAGAATTTATTTCTTCCCCTTTGATAACAAAATTTATCATTTTTTTTACAAATAATCTTCAATTATCTGTCATAAAACTTGTTTGCGTTAAGTAAATTTACATTCAAATTCTTTCAGTACGCTTTATAATTCAGTTAAATTACTTTTTGGTATTGGACAAAATTTTAAACCCAATTTTATTACGTGTATATGGTCATTTGTCAATTCATGTGAAATAATTATTTTAGGCGTTTGGAAAAAAATGCAGATATTTCTCACAAACGAAAAGACATTCAACAATTTCTTTATTTTTAAAAACACCAAAGTAAACAATAAAAAGCTAAAACACGTTCTTTCTACTTCAGTCAAACTCGAACCCTCTTCTAAGTCAAAAATAAATCCTACCCACCAAACCACAGAACAAAAAAGATTGAAAATATTGATTCCTCATCATCTCAGTATAGTGACCCCCTCAACGTCAAGAATAAAAACAAAAAAATTATGAAATTGGCCAATGCAAACAAAAACGATGCAACTTGCAAGGATCAACCAAAACCTTAAATAGATTCTATAGTGAAGAAAGGATGGATATTGAAGCTGTCGGGCGCTTCGCGTAGTGTAATGGTTAGCAAACTTGACTAGCAAACCTGCAAGAGTGAGTTCGAGTCTCATTGGGTGCTCCATATCGGTGCCATATCGAAGCAAAGAGCTTCGTAAATGACGATATTGAAGCTGTCAAGTACACTCTTCAGTCTAACAGACTTATAAAAAGATATAAGATAAATCAACGAAAGAAAACCATCTACAAAGTATGAGCCGGTGAAACAAAATTTGCTAACCTTTGTCTCATACTGTGGCAATTTATTTAAAAACAAAGATATTTACCCACAAAACATTCGCTTACAAATCAAATATCTATTTTATAAAACAAAATTTGACATTAAATAATTGACAAGTGTTGGTATCCCATTAAAATCTATCAACCAATCATTTAAAAATCAACATCCCAAAATTCTTATTCCTTACCTCATAGGATTTTTACGATAATCACTGACAGAAATAAGAAAAAATCTTTGCTCAGAAGAATGACGTCAAGGTCTTTTTCACAAAGTTTACCCTTCATCTTGAATTTCATAAGTTTAAACACTTGATAAAAAAATAGCGGAATTAAAAAAGTCGTTAGATTTATTGATTGAAAATAATCTGGTTTCTTTGTTTAATGGCATATCAACATTTGTGGGTTATTTAATACCAAAGCTATCCTTATAGAAGAATATGAGTGGTACTGAATTGCTGGGAGATAAGAGAGTCCATACCTTTCCAAAGACAGTATTAGATCAAAAAGGAACGTATTGGCACGACAAGAGATCAAACTCACTTACTTGAATTAACAGTTCTGCTTGTTTCCAACACGAACTTCCCTCATTCGAATATGTTTTCAATTATAACAAATGCAATCCACAGCTATTTTTGAATAAATCAAAGTTTATATCAACTAAAAGAAAAATATGAAGAATTAGAGTTTCTCTTCCTAAAATCAATTAGTTTTCATCCCGGAAAAAATGTCTTGATTTTCGTGTCTTTTATTAAAACGAATAAAAGTAATGAAAACTTGCTCTATTCAACATTCTTAATTTCTTTCTGTATCGGCTGTCGCTTCTATGGGAATGAGTTGAATGAATTACTTTCGGAGCGACCATTTTATATCATGCTTGAATTTATTCGTTGTATTTACCCAACCCTTCTGCACTGGGCAGGATGAGATACAAGTTTAATCTTTAAACTGAGTGCAACTGATTTGAATACAGAGTTTTCCTTCTTCTAGACAGATTGGTTTGCTAAAACTAAAGATTCAGTCTGACCTGCTATTTAACCATAGCTGGACTGAGAATAGTTGGGTTCATGCCTTTTCCAAGAGCGTTAGCAACAAGTGAAATGCAAACTGTTTTGTCCAGGATTTGAACACCGGTCACCGATTCCATTTCTTACGACGATAGCCATTACACTAAGCGCGCCTATATATTTTCTTTATCACAAAATATAAAACCATTCCTCTTTGAACAGTCTAATCATTATTTTGAGGAGATTTGCTATTTTCAGTCATTGAAAGTAATATATGAAAGTATAAATTCAAAAGGGCGTCAGGTGGGCTGAATAATAAAACATTTTTACTTAGCTGAGTCAAAATTTTACCAATATTTATGGTAATTTATTTGCTTTATTCTTCAAGTCACAATAAAATCAGCCAAGCATTAAAAGTAGAGGCCATCGTGCTATAATGTCCGAAGCCATATCCTATGCTGATACCAATTCTTGTTCTTCGAGGCGAAGAATTCCTTCGATGAATCTTCCACCTCCTCTTAGTTGTTAAAGTGTCGTGGACGTAGGAAGTGAGAGCTATGGATTAGAACAAATAATAATCTGAGAGAGCAAAGTCCGGACTATAAGCTGAATGTGACATTGGTTCAATACTCTCAAGTTCCGGGAGTTCATTCTGGAAACTAGCTCGTTCGTAGATATTGCAAAATTTTGTGCAATTTTCATAAAGTTCGTAAAGTCTCCTCTTCCTTAACAGAATTAAGGATTAAGATAAAAATCAATTCTAATTTAGACAAGCAAGTTAAAACTAACAACGGGGCCATATTAACAATGTTCTCGTTGAGAAGTGAGCTCCCAGAGAATTGGTTTGTGAAAGCAATATTGTAATTCCTACCACAACGAGATTAATCGCTTCATATTGTTTGTCTTCGTATACGTCAATATATAATCGCATCTACACCAAATCTAATAATTTTATAGCAAGAATATAATCACGATTATCAGAATCTTGAGTTCGATAAAGAGTTTAATACACTTTCTGAATAAATGTTCCAGGAATATATTACCGTCAGGTTGATTCTATGTCCAGATATGAAGTCCCTAGTTAAGCTTCTGCGGATGAAACTAAGTGAAGCAGTCAGTAGTTGGCCGACCGTATATGATTAAGTAAATTCTATCGTTCGTAACATGGCCAAAATATGACTGCTCCAGAAATGAAATGTCAGAATAGGTCTGACCAAAAATAATCCTGACGAATATATCACAGTTAAATCTTGGGATAAACCTTTTGCTACTTTTATGTTAGGAAATCAAAATTCCGAAAGGAGTATTTTGACAGACTGTGACGCTGATTTCCTGCCCGGCTTACGACGGATAAGAATTTAAAACCAGACTAAATCTTTTAAACTACATCATCTTTCTATTTTACTTCTTCTTTTTTTTTTACTTCTTTTTATTTATGTCTGTTGTGGAAAGATATATAGGCAGAAATTGGAGCTAATACAAAAAAGTAAATGCATAAGTGGATGTATCACGCGAGGATAAACAAAATACAATTATGAAATAAAATGAATAGAAATAACTAATGCAATTTCATTATTATAAATAGACTGTTGAATTCTGTGAATGTTTATATTTCGTTTTGCATTTTATGATAATTACAACATAAACAAAAGGTGCGATGGGTAAATTGTCATCATTTTAAATAATTAATTTTACGCATGCACTTTATTTGTTTCAGGTTTTGTCTACTGTGCAGCAAATTAGAGTCAATTGGTAACTATCCGTGAGGAAAACAGCACCATGACATAATTAACTCCTCTAGAAATTTAGAAACGGCATGCTGTACTGCTTGGCATTCATGCTGGGGGTTCCAATCTGAAGATTTCAGAGTGTTTATATATCAAGTTGAAGACAGGGTAGAGGATTCAAAAGGTTGGATAAGTCCAATAATGATTCGGAAGGTTTGGCAACTTAGAAGTCTCACTCTGGTCGTTCTGATAAGAAAAGAACCCCCGGATTTGTTGGTGAGATAAAAGACATGATTGACAATGATCTCTGCTAGTAAATCAGGTCATTTGCCAAGAATATAGGAGTATCTGAGTTATTTATCAGACAGGTGGTGCATGAAGACATTCAGTATTTCTTATACAAGATGAGAAAGGGACAATTTTTATAACGGGAAGAACAAGACGAAAGACTGCATTGAAAAGTTCTTGAACAAACTAAAACATCCCCTTCAATCAAAAATGTTTTGTTTTTTCTCAGATGAGAAAAATTTCAGCCAGGATCAGATGGTGAACTCAAAGAACAACTGTTGGTTTGCTTTTTTCCTACAAGGTATATCAATATATAGCCCATATGGTGTTTGGGGTTGTCACTAGCAATGACAATGTCATATCTCCATTCTTCTTCCCACATGGCCTCAGACTCAACACAGGGGCCTACATCAAGTGCCTTGAGGAGGTAGTGCTTCTCTGGATAGAGAGGGTGGCTGCTGAGAGATCCTACAACTGGCAATAGAATTCTGTGCTATGCCACACAAGTTGGAAAACCCAGTCTTAGTCGTAAAAATATTTCTGAAACCACATCACCCCTAACATCTGGCCGCCTAACTCCCCAGATTGCAATATTCTTGATTATTATGTGGGACGTAGTTGAGTGAGAGACCAACAATATTTTGTGCAACACCAAAGACGATCTGAATCCAAGACGTCTGTAGTCCATGGTTGAAGCCAATGATTTCTTTGAAAAAATTTAATCTAGAATATTTCGGGGTATTTTCATGTAATTTTTGTAAACATATATGATAAAGTTAGAAGTCAGTATTATTTTCATTTTGCGTAATTTAGACGGCAATTTATCCATCCATCGCTGTAAATCTATAAATAATATACAATGGTCTCTCCATGGAAACTACAACAGTCATAGGAAGAAATTAACAACCTTGAATAAGGCAAGTTATCTTCCGACGGCATAATGGTTAGAGTATTCACCGATGGTCTGGGAGGCTGGGGTTCAATCTCTGGTCGAGTCATACCAAAGGCTCAAAAAATGGTACTTGATGCCTTCTTGTTTAAACCACCTCGTTATAAAGTACGAATCAAAAGTAAGTGAAGCAATCCAGGGAAAAGAGTAGCACCCTCTTCTACACCTCGCTGTAGTAGCTATTGAAAGGCGAGCCTAGGGGTAATTTTTGACCACAGTCGGACAATTTATATATATATAAATAATGGTGTTTTACAAAAATGGCTCGCTCACCCAATATTAACACTGACTAATTATACATTGTCGCTAGAGTTTTGCAAGGAAATATTTGTTTATAATCTGCCTAGATTACTCACTACCAACAACAATAGATTTGATTTATCCGGCAGAAACTACAACAGACGCAGACTACTTAGATGATATAGCGGTTCTTGCAAATACGTGTTCCCAAGCCGAATCCCAGTTGCATTGCCTGTATCAAGTTGCAGGAGGAATTGGCCTCACTGTGAACGCAAATAAAATAGTGTTCTAGACAAGAATGAACCATTTCCACTTGAAGTAGCAACCTGAAATAAATAGACCAGATCACATACATCAACAGCAATATCTTATCTACTGAAAGAGATGTCAACAAACGCATTGAGAAGTAGTCTACTTCTATTAACAGGCTAACGATCATACGAGTATCTGATCTCTTTGATGAAATAAAATAGGATTTCTTCCAAGCTGTGACTCTGTCAGTAGTACTGTATGGATGCACCACCTGAACTCAAACGAAACGCACCGAGAGGAAACTACACAAAAATTCTGTTTCAAACAAATCTTAGGAACACCACCCTAGAAAATATTAGCTGTATGGCCACTTTCCTCCCATCTCATAAACCATCCAAGTAAGACGAGCAAGACATGTGGGTTATTACTGGTGAAGTAAATATTAGTTCATAAGCGACATCGTTCTCCTTTGGATTCCTACACATAGCTGCGCCAATGTTAGCGGACCATACTTACGAATATCACCTTTGTGCAGACACTTGATGCAGTCTAGAGGACCTACTAGTAGTGATGGATAATAGGTAGGGAGGGCGTGAGAGAGAGAGAGGGTCAGGGAACTAAGTGCCATCAGCACAACTTGGTGATGATGCTAATATATAGAGTGAAAGGAACAAATGATGATGATTTTTTTGTTTTTTTTTTTAATCTGAAATTCTGGACAGTAGTTTAGGTTATTTGAGCTCTTTCATATATATATATATATATATATATATATATATATATATATATATATATATATTCTCTCGTGCTTATTTGAATAAACGAACAATTTTTTTCTAATCGCTTCATTCTAAGATAAGTAAAAACAACAACATTACGTGAGAACTAAATCTTATTGCAATCAGCAGAAAAGAAATGAAGCATTTAATTATGCTACTCTTAAATAAAGAACCAATTGATAAATTTTCTCAAACATTTATAAGAATTGCACCTTATAAAAAGGGTTTTAGAAAAGTTTGCGAAAGATTTTAGGATTTGAACAATTGCAAATTCTGTTTTTCCATTTCTGAATATTTAAGGTTTTGGACCGAAGAATCTACATTGTCTTAACTGTTTTGTAAGTTTTCTACATAGCAATCTGTATTTACCTGTATTAGATTAATTCTGAACAATACTCTTCCCAATACACACTAAACATTAACAGGTGGTAATGCAAGCTCCATCTAGCTAATGTCTTTTCTCACTCCCTATCATGGTGTTTGGGGTGGTCACTAGCGGTAGTGACGTCATTCCTCCATTGATTTCTCCACATGGCTTCAGACTTATCAAATTTTTCTAATACGATTTTCAATTATGATTATGGCTTGGACCGGCGCACCCCTGTAGTTCCAGATTAAATTTTCAGTCCATGTGCACCGGTACAAACCATGATCATAACACTAATCGTATGTGAATAGAGATGGTAGGAGATGAGCAAGATGACGCAACCATTACCACTTGCCTAAATTCAATTGAACCACTCAAGTGATAATTTCAAACGCCAGAGGTATTTCTACCGCACTCTGTATTATATATATATATATATATATATAGAGAGAGAGAGAGAGAGTGAGACAGAGGAAGAGCGGTATATATATACCGACACTGAAGCTGTATTTACCAAGAAGGAAATAAAAATATAAAAATGATTGAAATTTTGATGTTCTCCAATATAGTCCTTTTAGCATTCAATACACTTATTCCAGTGAGTTTTCCGTTGGTCGAAGTATCTCTAAAAAGTTTCTATTAAAATGTCGTGAAGCTTCACAGTCGTATATCTTTTAACATCCGCCACCTCCCATAATATTATCTTTGAAATTAATTTCTAGTTGTAGAAATAAGAAACGATCACTCAGATTCAGGTGAGTATAAAAAGTCCTGCATTTTCATAATCCTGTGTTTCGCTTATATTTGTTGTTCATGGTGTATTGAAGTAGTTGATCAACAAGTATTGACACTATCTCGTCTAGACTTAATCACTTTATTATATAAGTTGCTCAGCTATGAACACGGCCTAATTTAGAATTTTAAATTAAAATATATAATGATTCAGTGTATGTATGTATGTATGTATGTACGCATGTATGTGTAGCGGAAAAGTATATGAGAGATTAAATAAAACACCGATTTCCAAATCAAGTAGGTTTTATTTCTTTGATATGAGTGAAATATTTATTGAAAAACAAAAGTTACAAAGACTTTTCTGGTAAGAAAAGATTATATCATTCAGAGCATAAATATTTTCTAATATTCACACAAGAAAGAAAAATTCATACATTCAATATAGTAGTTTGCATCGTTTAAATCTAGTCGATATATTTTGTGAGTGTAAAAGATCTATGTGTGAGTGTGTCACTAAATAGAGGAATAAAATATATTTATGCACTAATATGTATTTCATCAGCAACAGAAAACTGAAATGGTTATATGAACATGTAAATAAATATTCCTGTTTAATTTTTAAAAGGTAAATGAAGTTGAAATTAAATGAAATCTTAAAGAAAGAAAATGTTGGATTTTCACTTTAAAGAAATTAAGCGGAAAGTTTTCAGTAGATTTACTGAATGAATCTCTAAATCTACGGATTTATCGATTTCATTGCTTATTTATAAAATTGAAATAGGATCGAAATCAGATTTTTATAAAGTTATTGATTTATCTATAATTCTAATTGGTTAAAAAATATTTTTTAACATTTTAGGTGGGAAACGATTTTAAATTATTTTCGGTTTTGATCCTTCAAATTTTATGCGCCAAGTCAAATGTGGTCAGTGAAAATCTCAGAGAAATTTTAAATTGAGTTCGCAAGTTTTGATTGGTCAATAAATCCCAAAATACAGATAATAAACTTACAGCTTCTGGAGCTAATTTTTCTCACAAATTTAGTACTTTTTTAAGTATGGAAATCAGTTGATTTTCCATATACGTATAGAGCTTGTATATATATATATATATACATATATATATATATGTGTGTGTGTGTGTGTGTGTGTGATCAAAAGATATCGATAATTGATCTTTCCATCTTCTTGGAGCAGCCTGTCCTGGGTTTAATACTAAACTTGCGAGGTTCTAATTTTTAAGCTCTGGGAAGAGAGGATTCACTCCTTTGTTAATATTGCTCCCCGGTCTACTCTGACCCAGAGTGGTAGTAATTGTCAGGGTCCCATATTTGTTTAAGATTTAAAATAACTGAGAACTTTATGGTCCTGAGAATTTGAAGATTTTGAAAAGACAGTAGTTGAGATTCAACCGTTGAGGCGTGCAGTTGAGTTTTTCGGATCTCGACCGGCAGAGATGAATTGAGATCTTAAACATCACAAGATGCGCCGCGCGTTGGGGTGGGGTCAGCATAGTATGGTTAGCATAGGCTTTTAAGAATTGTGTCTCTGTCCTCTTGTTGCCATAGACCGAATCCAGAAATTAATAAACCCGTTCGTATCCGAAACGAAAGAGTCCGCCTGTATTTTTATTACTGTTGTGATTGATATCACTATGGCTATGCAACAGAATAATTATAAAATACATTTTGTACCGTAGAAGTTGTTGACCATAATTGGTGAACTGACTTTGACATTAAATAACCCAACAAGGTTGGACATACTGTAAAACCAATCAACTGGCTATCTTTATTATTTATTTACAATTTAGATGAAGATATATGTATAACAGAGTGATAAAGTGATATTTTCCTGAAATAAACAAGTTTAAACGCCTAGATAAGATGTCGATACTTGTTTATTTTCGCTACTGTGTGGAAAAAAAACTTTCTTCGATAACAGCCATTGGGCCAGCCTCAAGGACAAAAGGCGAAGTTGGAAGGACCGCAACACTACAACAACCCTAACTAGACCTTTAACTGTAGTTGTTCCTGTCTGTCCTGCATTACCCTTGTCAGCCACGAGTGAGTCAGCAGTTAGTGAGGGTTATCTCCTTAATCTTCATTCGCAAAGTCAAGCCATGATGATAATTTCTTAAGAATTCTTTTCAAAATTGTTGGAATTATGGAATTTTGATAGATGCTTGTTACTCACTGTGTTTATACTTTTGTTTTGGACTTCAGCATATCTTTGGTCCCCGTCAATCATCTTCAATTATCAGCCTGAACCCGTTGCCTACTTTGGAGCTCTTTTTCGTTAGTCTATATCACCAAGATCTGCAGTGACATTTCTGTTGGGCTTGATTCTATTCTCTGACAAAACACGAGACCTGCATAATGTGTTATCATCGATGGCAATGGATTCTATGACCCGAGTTCAAAACCTAGACGAGGCTGTTTGTGTTTTAATTGGCGCTGATGCTTCCAAGAAAAACACAAATCTATCTGTTCTTTTTATAGCTAAGGATAAATAGTAGGGAAAACTAAGCTATGAAGCTCGAATACATCAACTGGTCTTTCTTTAGAAAATATATATTCAACTTAACAATGTTGCACAAAAAAACAACATTGTATCGCATTCTGCCTGTGGTAAAGATATTAGGGGCAAATAAATTCTTTCTGACTATGCACAGATAATCCAGTGCAAGCTATTTACCCCTACATGATTAAGATTGGGGTGCTGATCTACAAAGTCGGGGGATTTATTTATATTTCTGTCATAGACTCCGATTTACTAAACCGACGGTCGACAATCTCATGATACTGCTGTTTATAATGATAAAGTAAGTAAAGTTGGCGACCGTTATCGAGTGCAACCAGAAGGCTCCCTTTTCAATTGCTACTACACCGCGTTGTAGGAGAAGGCGCTGCTCCTTTCCCTGGATTGCTCCACTTTACCCTTGATACATACCTTGTATTGCTGAGTGTTTAGCGAGGAGGTATCAAGTACCATTTTTAAAGTGTTTCTCTGAAAGTTTGAATCGATGCACAAAAGAGTAAGAAAGAGATAAAGAGCAGAAGAGAATATATGAACGCATATTCTTGAAAAATTCTTCTCATGGCAAAGTACCCTGATTCCTAAACACGTACCTTAAAATGCATGTTTTTACTCAGCCCCTCCACCACGAACAAAGTGCGACACAAGATCAATTTTTAAGTGCAGTACTGTTTTATTACCACTTTTGAGTATATATTACGTTTCGATTTGTGCTTTTTCTATATCGATCGTTTATTCGTTCAGCATCCATCTTCACTCTTCGTTTATCTTGTTCGCCGCATCGTGTCTCTTCTTGCCACCATTTTTGTTCTTGTTCGTTGTTGCGGCCACAACCGCGTTCAGTTCTTCTTTGTTGGGATGATTCACAACTCGAACATATTTTTATGCGCATGTAATATTTTTATTATTTCATGACAACCATTTTATATCACATATAGTTGACTAACTGGGTAATCAGTGATCGGGGCACTGGTGAAATCTTCGACCGCTTTTTCGTCGGCAATTTCCCACTGACTGAAGTTTCTATCTAACTTCCTAACTTCCAAAAGTCTTGTGACTTTTTAATCCAATCTAAACTGCGATCTCAAATGACCACTTAGTTATCACCCATCACTCAAACTCGACGACCCAACGGCTTTCAATGCCGTTTTAAACTAACTTACACTTCATGCCAAATAAGAGATAAAGCCAATCTATTATTTAACAGTACAGCTGTTTTGAATTTAGGGTTTTCATCTTAAATACAACCTGTTTTAGAAAGGTCAAAGAACATAGATTTTACCTATAGCCGAAGGAGGAAGAGAAGAATTCGCCTTTTTCTCAGGGACATTAGAGAGAAGAGAAATGTAAAAAGCCTCGTCCAAGATTTAAATTCGAGCCGCCAATTCCAGATCCAAAGACGATGACCATCGTACTAGCCATGCCTCTCATACCTTAAAATTCATATCAGACAGACTTTTGTATTAATTTAATCGTATTTGACTGGTCGACAAAATTCAAGAAAATATCAGAAATGCTTCTGGAAAAATCAATCCACAACTTCACCGATTTTGACTATACATCGAATCATTGAGGGAATACGCGCTGAATATCTTGAGACAACACAATTGTTCGTAGAATTCTCCAAGTCATTCGATTCAATAAATATGTACTTCACTAAATAAACTATCACCGCTATAAGTATGCTTTTCAAAACCACAAAAGCAACGGTTCGCTCACTAGCTGGTAACACCGTCTTCTTCGACATTATGGCCCAAATTTTATAAGGAGATGCAATTGTACCATATGTGTTTTCAATCTGTCACGATAACATACAACGAACTTCAAAGGATTTGATAAAACAAAATGGTTTCTCAGCACTTGCAAATACTCCTGCCCAAGCCGAATCCCTGTTGCATAACCTTGAGCAAGCAGCAAGAAGCATTAGCCTTTACATGAGCGCAGGTAAAGCAGATTTATTGTGTTTTAAACCAAAAAACAGACTTCTCCTCATTAAATCGTAAGAGTCTCTGTCATAATTTGATTAGTTCACATAACTCGATAGTAATATCTACTAAAAACGATGTCAACATTCATATTGGAAGTGGGGGGCTGCTATTGAGATATCATTTATTTTGAAATCTGATGTCTCTAAAAACGTGATTTCTTCCAAGCTAGGAACATGTAAGTACTACTGTTTAATTGCACCACCTGGACTCTAAGGAAGCACTCACAGAAAAAGCTTGATGAGAAATACACAAGAATGCTATGAGGTTTGAAGAAATCTACGAAGCAGCGCTTTACAATATATATATATATAAAAGATATTTAAAGATATATATATATATATATATATATATATATATACTAAAGTTATACAAAGGGGGACAGAAATATTTAGAAGTGAGTAGTCTTTCGACGTTTCATGCCGTAATGTAACTTACTTTAACCTATCAAGCCGCTAAATATAAGTTTGGTTTGGTTTCTTAGTTTAATGCCATATAAATCCTTGTAAGATATTTAACATCGAAACGGTGATATTAGAAAAGCAGTGAGTCTATTTAACTCATAGCTGGAAGATATAAAAGGTTCCTACCTCCAAATGCAGTCTATCATCATAGCCGGAGGATATAGAGGCTTCCTACCTCCAAATACAGTCTACTATCATAGCTGGAGCATATAAAGGCTTCCTTCCTCCAAATGCAATCTATTTTCATAGCCGGAGGATATAAAGGCTTCCTACCTCCGAATACAGTCTACGACCATAGCTGGAGGATATGAAGGCTTCCTACCTCCAAATACAGCCTACTAACATAGCTGGAGGATATAAAGGCTTCCTACCACCAAATACAGTCTACTAATATAGCTGGAGGATATAAAGGCTTCCCCCCTCCAAATGCAGTATATTATCATAGCCGGGGGATATAGAGGCTTTCTACCTCCAAATGCAGTCTACTAACATAGCCGGAGGATATGGAGGCTTCCCTGCTTCAAATGCAGTCTATTATCATAGCCGGAGGATATAAAGGCTTCCTTCCTCCAAATACAGTCTATTATCATAGCCGGAGGATATAAAGTCTCATGTCCTCCAAATGCAGTCAATTTTATAGCTGGAGGATATAAAGGCTTCCTTCCTCCAAATGCAGTCAATTATCATAGCCGGAGGATATAGAGGCTTCCTACCTCCAAATACAGTCTACTAACATAGCTGGAGGATATAGAGGCTTCCTACCTCCAAATGCAGTCTATTATCTTAGCCGGGGGATATAAAGGCTTCCTACCTCCAACTACAGTCTACTAACATAGCTGGAGGATATAAAGGCTTCCTTCCTCCAAATGCAGTCTATTATCATAGCCGGATGATATAAAGACTTCCTGCCTCCAAATGCAGTATATTATCATAGCCAGAGGATATAGAGGCTTCCTGCCTCCAAATGCAGTCTATTATCATAACCGGAGGGTTTACAGGCTTCCTACCTCCAAATACAGTCTACTAACATAGCTGGGGGATATAGAGGCTTCCTACCTCCAAATGCAGTTTATTATCATAGCCAGAGTATATAGAGGCTTCCTACCTTCAAATACAGTCTACTAACATAGCTGGGGCTATAGAGGCTTCCTACCTCCACATGCAGTCTATTATCTTAGCCGGAGGATATAAAGGCTTCCTACCTCCAAATTCAGTCTACTAACATAGCTGGAGTATATAAAGGATTCCTTCCTCCAAATGCAGTCTATTATCATAGCCGGAGGATATAAAGGCTTCCGACCTCCAAATACAGTCTACTAACATAGCTGGAGGATATAAAGGCTTTTCTTCCTCCGAATGCAGTCTATTATCCTAGCTGGAGGATATAAAGGCTTCCTACCTCCAAATACAGTCTGCTAACATAGCTGGAGTATATAAAGTCTTCCTTCCTCCAAATGCAGTCTATTATCATAGCCGGAGGATATAAAGGCTACCTACCTCCAAATACAGTCTACTAACATAGGTGGAGTATATAAAGGTTTCCTTCCTCAAAATGCAGTCAATTATCATAGCCGGAGGATACAGAGGCTTCCTACCTCCAAATGCAGTTTACTAACATAGCCAGAGGATATAAAGGCTTCCTACCTTTAAATGCACTCTATTATCATAGCCGGAGGATACAGAGGCTTTCTACCTCCAAATACAGTCTACTAACATAGCTGTAGGATATGAAGGCTTCCTACCTCCAAATACAGTCTACTAACATAGCTGGTGTATATAAAAGCTTCCTTCCTCCAAATGCAGTCTATTATCATAGCCGGAGGATACAGAGCCTTCCTACCTCCAAATACCGTCTACTAACAAAGCTGGAGGATATATAGGCTTCCTATCTCCAAATACAGTCTACTACCATAGCTGGAGGATATAAAGGCTTCCTACCTCCAAATACAGCCTACTAACATAGCTGGAGTATATAAAGGCTTCCTACCTTTAAATGCACTCTATTATCATAGCCGGAGGATATAAAGGCTTCCTACCTCCAAATGCAGTCTATTAACATAGCTGGAGGATATAAAGGCTTCTTTCCTCCAAATGCAGTCTATTATCATAGCCGGAGGATATAAAAGCTTCCTACCTCCGAATACAGTCAACTAACATAGCTGGAGGATATAGAGGCTTCCTACCTCCAAATGCAGTCTATTATCATAGCCGGAGGATATAAAAGCTTCCTACCTCCAAATACAGCCTACTAACATAGCTGGAGGATATAAAGGCTTCCCTCCTCCAAATGCAGTCTATTATCATAGCCGGGGGATATAGCGCCTTCCTACCTCCAAATGCAGTCTACTAACATAGCCGGAGGATATAGAGGCTTCCCTCCTTCAAATGCAGTTTATTATCATAGCCGGAGTATATAGAGGCTTATACCTCCAGATACAGTCTACTAACATAGCTGGAGGATATAGAGGCTTCCTACCTCCAAATGCAGTCTACTAACATAGCTGGAGGATATATAGGCTTCCTACCTCAAAATGCAGTCTATTATCGTAGCCGGGGGATATAAGGGCTTCCTACCTCCAAATACAGTCTACTAACATAGGTGGAGTATATAAAGGCTTCCTTCCTCAAAATGCAGTCAATTATCATAGCCGGAGGATACAGAGGCTTCCTACCTCCAAATACAGTTTACTAACATAGCTGGAGGATATACAGTCTACCTTACTCCAAATGTACTCTATTATCATAGCCAGAGGATATAAAGGCTTCCTACCTTTAAATGCATTCTATTATCATAGCGGGAGGATATAGAGGCTTCCTGCCTCCAAAGGCAGTTTATTATCATAGCCGTAGTATATAGAGGCTTCCTACCTCCAGATACAGTCTACTAACATAGCTGGAGGATATAGAGGCTTCCTACCTCCAAATGCAGTCTACTAACATAGCTGGAGGATATATAGGCTTCCTACCTCAAAATGCAGTCTATTATCGTAGCCGGGGGATATAAGGGCTTCCTACCTCCAAATACAGTCTACTAACATAGGTGGAGTATATAAAGGCTTCCTTCCTCAAAATGCAGTCAATTATCATAGCCGGAGGATACAGAGGCTTCCTACCTCCAAATACAGTTTACTAACATAGCTGGAGGATATACAGTCTTCCTTACTCCAAATGTACTCTATTATCATAGCTGGAGTATATAAAGGCTTCCTTACTCCAAATGCAGTCTATTATCATAGCCAGAGGATATAAAGGCTTCCTGCCTCCAAATGCAGTATATTATCATATCCGGTGGATACAGAGGCTTCCTACCTCCAAATACAGTCTACTAACATAGCTGGAGGATATAAAGGCTTCACTCCTCCAAATGCAGTCTATTTACATAGCCGGGGGATATAGAGGCTTCCTACCTCCAAATGCAGTTTGCTAACATAGCTGGAGGATATAAAGGCTCCCTTCCACCAAGTGCAGTCTATTATCATAACCGAAGGATATAAAGGCTTCCTACCTCCAAATACAGTCTACTAACATAGCTGGAGTATATAATGGCTTCCTTCCTCCGAATGCAGTCTATTATCATAGCCGGAGGATATAAAGGCTTCCGACCTCCAAATACAGTCTACTAACATAGCTGGAGTATATAAAGGCTTTTCTTCCTCCAGATGCAGTATATTATCCTAGCTGGAGGATATAAAGGCTTCCTACCTCCAAATACAGTGTAGTCTTCCTGCCTCCAAATACAGTCTACTAACATAGCTGGAGTATATAATGGCTTCCTTCCTCCAAATGCAGTCTATTATCATAGCCGGAGGATATAGAGGCTTCCTACCTCCAAATACAGTCTACTAACATAGTTGGAGGATATAGAGGCTTCCTACCTCCAAATGCAGTCTAATATCTTAGCCGGAGGATATAAAAACTTCCTACCTCCGAATACAGTGTAGTCTTCCTGCCTCCAAATACAGTCAACTAACATAGCTGGAGGATATAGAGGCTTGCCTCCTTCAAATGCAGTCTATTATCATAGCCGGAGAATATAAAGGCTTCCTACCTCCAAATGCAGTCTATTAACATAGCTGGAGGATAAAAAGGCTTCCTTCCTCCAAATGCAGTCTGTTATCATAGCCGGAGGATACAGAGGCTTCCTACCTACAAATGCAGTCTACTAACATAGCTGGAGGATATATAGGCTTCCTTCCTCCAAGTGCAGTCTATTATCATAGCCGGAGGATATAAAGGCTTCCTACCTCCAAATACAGTGTACTAACATAGCTGGAGTATATAAAGGCTTTTCTTCCTCCAAATGCAGTCTATTATCCTAGCTGGAGGATATAAAGGCTTCCTACCTCCAAATACAGTCTACTAACATAGCTGGAGGATATATAGGCTTCCTTCCTCCAAGTGCAGTCTATTATCATAGCCGGAGGATATAAAGGCTTCCTACCTCCAAATACAGTGTACTCACATAGCTGGAGTACTCACATAAAGGCTTTTCTTCCTCCAAATGCAGTCTATTATCGTAGCTGGAGGATATAAAGGCTTCCTACCTCCAAATACAGTCTACTAACATAGCTGGAGTATATAGAGGCCTCTTACCTCCGAATACAGTCAACTATCATAGCTGGAGGATATAGAGGCTTTCTACCTCCAAATCCAGTCTATTATCCTAGCCGGAGGTTATAAAGGCTTCCAACCTCCAAATACAGTCTACTAACATAGCTGGAGGATATAAAGGCTTCCTTCCTCCAAATGCAGTCTATTATCATATCCGGGGGATATAAAGGCTTCCTACCTTCAAATGCAGTCTATTATCATAGCCGGAGGATATAGAGGCTTCATGCCTCCAAATTCAGTGTATTATCATAGCCGGGGGATATAGAGGCTTCCTACCTCCAAATACAGTCTACTAACATAGCTGGAGGATATAGAGCCTTCCTACCTCCAAATGCAGTCTATTATCATAGCCGGAGGGTATAGAGGCTTCCTACCTCCGAATACAGTCAACTAACATAGCTGGAGGATATGGAGGCTTCCTACCTCCAAATGCAGTCTATTATCATAGCCGGAGGATACAGAGGCTTCTTGCCTCCAAATACAGTCTACTAACATAGCTGGAGGATATAGAGTCTTCCTACCTCCAAATGCAGTCTATTATCATAGCCGGAGGATATAGAGGCTTCCTACCTCCGAATACAGTCAACTATCATAGCTGGAGGATATAGAGGCTTTCTACCTCCAAATGCAGTCTATTATCATAGCCGGGGGATATAAAGGCTTCCTACCTACAAATACAGTATACTATCATCACCAGAGGATATAAAGGCTTCCTTCCTCCAAATACAGTCTACTATCATCACCAGAGGATATAAAGGCTTCCTACCTCCAAATACAGTCTACTTTCATAGCTGGAGTATATAAAGGCTTCCTACCACCAAATACATTCTACTACCATGTTTATAATATATATTGCTGTTTTGTCACAAATACAAATTTGCAGAGAAAAATACGTTTTTTCCAATTATTTTCGGTGTTAACAAATGGAAAAATTAAGCTTTTTAGTAAGGAATAAAAAAAGTAAATTTTTTATTACATAGTGGTGTAATGGTTATCATTATTATAATTAGACGCTGCAATCCGAGTTCGACCCCTGGACAAGACTATTTGAATTCCACATCGCACTAATACTTTTGGAAAGGAATAAATCCAATTATTCTCCATTCAGTTCTGGTTAAATAGTAGGGATGACTAGGCTTTTTAACTTTGATATGGCAAGTCGTCACGGAGAAGAAAACTCTTTATTAAAACATGCTAAACTCCCCCTAAAATTGACTTTGTTTCAATTGTGGAGGGATTGGGTAAATACATATATCTTTATTATCTTATAGAATTAATTTTGTTGATATGGAAAAATCAGAGAAATGTTTTTTTAATTCAACTGAAACTTAGAAATTTTATAAATTTAAAAATTTTTGCTTAGTTTTGATTATTATTCGAAACGAAGCAAATTTTTAAAACCATTTTACGTCTCTTTCTTGAAGAACTACTTTTAAACTTAATTAGTAATTAGTAATTAAATGCAAATAATTATATTAAACAAAAGCAATTTTTGATTTTCTTTTGAATTTTGAAAAATTGATTTTTGTGCAGTTAATTACCTCTTGTGTTGCATAGCGACTGATGACTGCAGTGTCGGTGATTGGTGATCGTCAAATGGAAGAAAAGGAGATAAACCAAAATTCACTCGGTTCATGTACAAGACACTCCGTTGCTTTATTCCTTCGTTTTAATTTCTGAGGCCGTGGAAGTCTGTAGAAAAGGATAACAGACAAAATGTACTGGGTAGATTCTTCATTCAAGTGAAAACCAGCTCTTTTCGTATCTTTAAACTGTTTAATCGCTTTCCATGCTAGATACCGTCTCTCTCCTCGTACCCCAACCTCCAAAGAACGAGAAATATCGAAAAAAAAAATTTTATTGCGGTTCACAGAAAACCAAATCCTCACTTTATCCTTGCGTGGGCAGCACAAGTCAAGCAGTACAAGCCGATTGAATCTGGTGACCTCAACAAATCCTGGTTAACTGCTATTTCGAGTATAGATGCTAAAGAAAGAATGTCTTCTTACAGCAAGTGTACCGATTCATCCCTGTTCCGGCTGCTAACATTCGCTCACAATGTTACACTTACAACAAGATAGGTCAACGTCAAATCATTTGTGTCATTAGTAGGGAACAGACAAACTCTCCCCGATATATATATATATTACTGCTTCAACATAACTATTATGTGATGTATAATTCTAACTGCTATAGCTGATAAGGTTTATAATGCTTTCCTACTCAATCGTATTTGACCTGAAATTGATAAAATTCTTTGGAAAATGCAGAAATGCTTTCGGAGAAATTGATCCGCAACTTCTAAGATTCTGACTATCAGTTGGAACATTTGAGCTGGTACGTTCAAAAGGTCTCTAGGCAATATCAGTGTTTGTAGATTCCTTCAATTCATTTGATCCTATAAACAGAGAAAAGATACAACAGCTACTAGTTGTATATGGTCTTCCCAAAGTAACTGTTACTACTATAATGATGCTTTAAAAAAACACGTAAGCAATCATTCGCTCACTCGATGGGGACATTAGTATTGTCACTGGAATCTTGCAAGGAGATACTGTAGAGCCATAATATGTTTCTAATTTACATAAATTACTTCATACAAACGTTAATAGGTCGAATAAAAGGAAAAAAGCTTCAATTAAAAGAAAAAACAAAAAGCAGACGATATCCAGCAGAAATTATGACAGACGCAGGCCGCGCAGATGATCTAGCACTTCTTGCAAGACGAATCACTGCTGCATAACCAGGAGCAAATATGAGGAAGCATTGGACATATTTTAATTCAAAATAATTTATTTCCACTTTAAGTGGCAAGCTGTTGAAATTTGTTGACCAGATCATGTACTTCTTTAATCTAATCTGCTGAAAAGGATATCAGCATACGCAAAGAAAATATATGAACCGCATTTAACTGGTTCTCGATCATTTGGAAATCTTATTAGTCTGATAAGTTAAATAGGATTTCTTCCAAGCAGTGGCAGCGTCTTTACTACTGTATGCATGCACCATGTGAACAAATGGAATAAAAACTCGATAGAAATTACACAAGAATGCTAAATACTGTTTTAAATAAATCCTGGAAGCAACATTATACAAAACAGCTACTGTATGGTCACTTACCTCCCATCTCACAAACCATCCAAGTAAGACAAACAAACATGTTAGCCATTGCTGGTGAAGTAAGAACAAACTCCAAAGCAATGATCTCTTGAACAAGTGTATGTATACATATACACATGTGTGTGTGTGTGTGTGTGTGGTACTTGAATCCCATTAATCAAAAAATCTTATCAATAATAGATTTGACATCATATGGATTTTTCCGACTATGGACCTTTCACACCAGCCTTAGTGTTTACCCAACCTGAATTAGTGTTTACCCAACCCCTCCACTATGAGCAAGATGCGTCATATCGTCATTTTTTAATGGAATTAAAAGTTGTTTGAATTTAGAGTTTTGCTTCTTCTAGACTGGTGTCCATCTCTAGGGGATTAACACAGTCTGAAGTGCAAATAACACGTTTAAGATTTGAACTCAGTTCGATAACTTTATTTGCTACGAAGATGACTATTACGCCACGAGCACCTCGATACGCACAAAGACTCCGAAAAAACGAATATAAAAACTTTGTTACCGCCAGAATGGAAGCAGATTATATACCAACCAAACCAAAGGCCAAATTTAAAAACCCAAGAGAGTCAATAGTAGTTTGGAAAAAATATGTAACTTGAAAAAAAAGCATCCTTACTTGATTAAAGAAACCCAACAAATGCCCACGCGCAGAAACTTAAAAAATCTCAGAGAGAACAAACCAACGCGTAACATGAAGAACAATTTATAACATTCAAAGCCAAAACCAAAAGAAATTCAGTAGAATATAGACAATTACGAATAGCATAACATTAAAAACAGAAAAGCTGCAGGCCTCAAAGAAATGCCTCCTGAAGCTTGGAAAACGAGGAAATTTGAAGACATACTTCTTCGATTATACCAAGTAGTTTATAAAGAAAACATAAGACAGAAATGGTCGAAAGACTGTTCCTTTCCTTCCCTAAGAAAGCGATCTCGGAATAGCTAAGAAACATAGAGGCATATTCTTTATTGCTTTTGATTGTAAGGGTTAAAATGCCCTGCTTCTCAATCGTATCCGACCCGAAACCGAGAAAATCTCAGGAAAAATCAGAATGTCATTTGATGAAATCGCTCAACAACGTTTCAGATTCTGACAATCCGTCAAATTATCGAAGCAACACAAGCAAAGAATCTCGAGGTAACACTTATTTTGTATGTACTTTTCTCCAATGCATTCGATTCCTTAAACAGAGAAAGACAGACCAAATAATTGTATATAGTCTTTCCAAAGAAACTATTATCGCTATAACGATTCTTTGTAGAGGGAGGCATGAAAACAGTGGTTCACTGATAGAGAAACAGATTTCTTCGGGATTATCGCTGATGTCTTACAAGGAGATACATTAGTACCATATATGTTTATACTCTGCCTAGAATACGTAATTCAAATATCTATGAAAGAAAATGGTTTCATATTGAAACAGGCAAGAATCAGTCGATATCCAGTAGAAACTATAATAGATGTCGACTATATAGATGACCTAGCACTTCTCCCAAATACATCAGCCCAAGCTGAATCCCTACTGTATAGCGTAGAGCAAGCAGCAGGAGGCATTGGCCTCAGTGCGAATGCAAGTAAAACAGAGTATATGTGTTCTTTAACAAGAAGGAACCATATCCCACTCTAAGTGGCAAGCCTCTAAAATTGGTAGACCAGTTCATATACTTTGATAGCAATATCTCATCTACCGAAAGTGACGTCAACATACGCCTAGCGAAGGCGTGGACTGCTATTGATAGATTATCAATCATATGGAAATTTGATTTCTCCCAAGCTGTTGCTTTGTCCCTACTACTATATGGATGCACCACATGGACATTAACAAAGAGAAAAATCTAGATGGGAAATACACACGAATGCTTCGAGCTGTCTTGAACAAATCCTGGAAGCAGCAACCAAAAAATAGCTAATGTACAGCAACTTGCCGCTCATCTCAAATACCATTCAGGTAAAACGAACAAGACATGAGGGACACTGATGGAAAATCAAGGACGAACTCATAAGCGACGTCTTCTTATGGACTCCAAATACAGGGACACACTAACGTTGACCAACCAGCAAAAGTTCTGTGCAGACACAAGATGCAACCAAGATTACCTTCTAGGAACGATAGATGATAGGGACGGGGAGAGAGAGAGAGAGAGAGAGAGAGAGAGAGAGAGAAGAAACTCCGTGCTCTCGGTGGGACCTGATGATATATATATATATATATATAGTGATAGTTTTCATATGCTAGTACATCTCTCTCTCTCTCTCCCTGTGTGTGTGTATGTGTGTTGAGGGGGACGTGCTCATATGTACGTGTGTGTTCGGATGTGTGTTATGCATGTATGTGTTTAGGGACATTTTTGCGTGTCGATACGTGCGTTGTGTGTATATACATATGTGTGTATACACATATGTGTGTATATACATATGTGTGTGTGTGAGTGTGAGTGTATAAATATGAGTGTGTGTGTGTGTGTGTGTATGTGTATTCCTTGTCCTGAAGAGGCTAAAATAACATAGATATGTCTAGACAAATATATGGATTTATTGGACATGTGTTGTAATATCCATGAAAGAAGCTCAGTTCACGCGGATCGTTTCACAAATCTGAACCAAATTAAACGCTTCTAATTTATTTCTCTTGAATTATCGTTGAATCGAAAACAATTTTCCGGAAAAGAAAAAGAAAAAAAAACGGCCATTGAATGTGCTTGAAGCAAATTCTTGCCATTCAGTTCGGATATTTAATCAACCTTCTCTCTGCATTATTTGTTTCTCTCTTCAGTTTTATGCTCGGGTTTGTCTGTGAAGAACATTTTTTTTCTTTTATTTTCATGGGAAAATGAGGCATTTCTTTTTTTCCTTTCTTGATTCTTTTTTCTTTAATGACCAAATCCTTCAGTAAATTCATGTAATTTGTTTTAATGAGAAAAAAACTTATTTGCTCGTAGTGTAGTGATATGAAAACTCGTCTTGAGGCCATCTGTACACGGAGAATTCTAAAATATTTAGAATCACTATTGAACTGGTTTACACGTTACAAATATTCCAACATTTAAAGGCATGAATTACTTCCTCTTGATCCCATCTCATGATTCTGATATATACCACCACCACCACCACCATCATCATCATGATCAAGTAGCGCTGACAACACGAACCTCTCTCTCTCTCTCTCTCTCTCTCTCTCTTTCTCTCTCCATTTATCCCGATCATCTATTGCTCCCGGCAGATCTTCCAAACTAGATCCAGTGTTTCCACGGATGAAAGTTCTTGCTGGTCAGTCAACACTGTTATGTCCATGTGTAGAGGTCAAGAAAGGACGTTGCTTATGACTTCGTTCTTGTTTCTTCTTTAACAAGTTCCTCACATGTCTTGTTTGCTTACAGGATTTATTCTAAACGGCATCTAGTGTTCTTGTGAAGTTCCCATCACGCTTATATATATATATATATATATATCGGTGCTCAATACAAGAAAATGCAGAGCACTATCAGAAAATATTTCAAGAATAAAATAAGATAATAACAAAGCAGTACAAAACTCACGATTCAGAGCTTCACGTTTTCAATCTAGGTGAGCTAGTACACGAGGTGAATACTAGTTTTTATTCTGCTATATTGTAACCGAGTTCGAATCCTGCCAGGTAACCACGTTCACTTTCGGACTAAAACTTAACAGAATTTATTCCTCCAGCTATGGTTAAATATTTCTGCAACTGTTCTTCTACAAGAATGGATTTAACTTTAAACAACACATGAAGGTTTATATGTCATTAAACAAAGAAACCGAACTATATATATATATATATATATATATATATATATATATATGTATACGAGGATCATTAAGTAAGTTTCCAGACTTTTTTCGTATGGGCACTTTTATTGATAGTACACACATGAAACTCTAGTCCCCTTCCAAGCAATCTCCTCCAGCTGCAATGTAATTGTTGTACCGTTCCAATAACTTCTGGAAGGCCCCATGAAAGTCCTCTTGTGTGAGCGTGTCAATGACCTTCGTCACTGCCTCTTTCCTCTCCTCAATTGTCTCATAACGATAACCTGTGAGCTTAGGGAAGACCAAAAGTCACTGGGAGCAAGGTCTGGACTATAGGGGGGCTGAGGAACTGTCTTGATGCCCATCTTGGTCAAATAGTCTGTGACAAGGATGGAGTTGTGGACTGGCGCATTGTCTTGGTGGAAATGCCACTGACCCTATTTAAAGAGTGCTGGCCTCTTCCCAAGGAATCTCTTCCTGAACTCCCTTAAAACCTCAACATCGTAACCCTAACCCTAACCGTTTGGCCAATCAGCTTTGATATATTGATTTCCTTACTTCTCCCACACCTCTCATCATCCATTACAGACTCCCTTCCTTCCTTGAATCTCTTATGCCACTAAAAAAACTTATGCTCGATTCATGCAAGATGGTCGAAAAGCAGTCTGAAGGATTCCATACGTTTCTGTGGCATTTTTTTCAAGTTTAAAAAACAATTTTATTGCATATCGTTATCAGAGAAAATGGCTTCGAACTGATGAAGAAAAGGAGCAGAAGGTACCCCGCAAAAACAATTAACGACGCCGACTACGCCGATAACATAGCGTTACTGGTGAATACGCCTAACCAAGCCGAGACACTACTACATAGTTTGGAACGAGCCGCCGCATGCATTGGCCTCCATGTCAATACACACAAAACGGAATATATGTGTTACAATCAAACAGGCGACATTACCACACTAGACGGAGCCTTTCTGAAACTAGTCGACAAATTCACCTACCTAGGAAGTAGCGTCTCATCAACCGAACAAGACATCGACACACGACTAACGAAAGCATGGACAGCTATCGATAGGCTCTCGATCATATGGAAATCAGACCTGACCGATAAAATGAAACGCAGTTTCTTCCAGGCAGCGGTCGTATCGATACTGCTATATGGATGCACTACTCGGACGCTAACTAAACGGCTGAAGAAGAAAGTAGACGGCAATTACACTAGTATGTTGAGAGCAATATTGAACAAGTCCTGGCAACAACACCCCACAAGACACCAACTATACGGCCACTTGCCTCCCATCACGAAAACTATACAAGTTAGACGAACCAGACACGCAGGACACGGCTGGAGAAGCAAGGACGAACTCATCAGTGATGTACTCCTATGGACCCCCGCATATAGCCAAGCAAAAGCAGGACGACCAGCTCGAACATACATACAGCAGCTATGTGAGGATACGGTATGTAATCCTGAAAACCTGCCAAAAGCGATGAATGATAGGGAGAAGTGGCGATAGAGGGTCAGGGATATCCGTGCTGGCGGCACGACATGATGATGATGATGATGTTCTTCTAAAGTGTCCTCACGTCCAGATTGCATTTTTGAAATTCACCATCTGTGACAATCAGACTTTAGTAGGTTGTATTCCAATTGCTGCTGTAGCTGTTCATTTGAACCTGAAATCATAAAAATTGGTCAGTCATCTCATAAGATGTATAGCAATAAAAATTTTCAAGTGTCAACGACAATTTTAAATGCCTATATAAAAATGTCTGGAAACTTATTGAATGCACCACGTATATATATATATATACATATATATATTATGAAATAGCCGAGGGATTTCGGTTCATGCCTTTGAGTTTAGTTTGGCTGAGAACCTTTCGGCTCAGCACATGGGTTGGTTGGGTGTAAGATTGAAGCAGGTGTTAACGCGGGTGCGCGCGAGCGGATGGAGGTGTCACTCAAATGTCATAACAGTCCGAGACGATACTGGGTGACAAGGTGCGGGTGACGTCACGCACCGGAAGCACGCGGAAGTTTGTGTGAGAATTTGAAGAAAATAAGAGTCGGGTTTTGGACGCCAAACGAGAAGGATCGACCCTTGGAGCTCGCAGGCGCGAGGCGAACGTGCGCCCGACGGGGGCCGCTCGAGTTGGGGGCCAAATGAATAAGACAGCATAGAAGATTGTGTCTCTCCTCCTTACGTCGAAACCTTTAACTCAAAGTTAATAAAAAGGTTTCGTACCTGAACAAGAAGTAGTTACGTGTTTTTGAGATTCCCGTTCTTTATATATTCTATCGTTATGAACTTTACATGTCCATTTCGCACATACCGTTAATTGCGAATATGGTACATAGACATATCTGGTGCCAGAACTTGGGCATATCGTTCATGATATGGTTTTCGATTGGGTTACCATGGTTCCACGAAGACGATCAGAGAAGCGGCTAAGAACAAGGAGGAATCTATTTCGGAGCGGCTTGTTCAGGCGATCGAGGGAGAGAGAGAGAAAACACAAGGCCCCAGAAAATAAGAATCAAGGAAAAGAGACCAAAAACACGAAGAACAAATTCGGCGCCCCCCAGAAAGAAAAAGGAAAATGTCCAGCACCGAAAGAAAAAGAACAGCGCAACCCCAAAAAGAAAAGAAAAAAAAAGGCGTGAAAAGAAAAGTAAAAAAAGAAGTAACACAACTCAACTCCAAGAAAAAAAAAGGCATGAAGAAAAGAAAAAGAATAAGAAGGTATTTGCTCATTTACGTCTGTCATAGTTTAATTTACGAATAGAGTTTGAATGGTTGTGGAAGTTAGATTTGGAGATAATTCTAAAATTAAAAAAAAAAAAAAAGAAAGAAAAATCGTTGGTAGCATAGAAAATTATGATTACTACTGTATGTGACTTTGTACCGTGGTGGGAGGAGAGAAAGAAAGAGTAACAGAGAAATAAGCTCGCAGTGACAGAGAAGAAAGAAAAGTGGTCGCTGTTGGGACTGAGGATTGTGTCGCGCTCATGATTGACAGCAATAGTAAACAATATTTTGTAAAGAAATTTTATAGTAATAACGTATTTTTATGAAGGAATTTTACGATAGACGGGGTCATTGTGGGTGAAGTTTGTATTAAATAACGTTTTTATGAATGAAAACTTGTAACTTGTTGGTGGTCCGGGCTAATAATATTTGAAGATTAGAATTTTGATTCGAGACCTTGGAGATTTCGCTCATCGATGGGATTGCCGGAAGAATTTCGCATATCTGTAGTTAGGACCTTTGGGATAGGTTTCGATGTTGGAGAATCGATGTTTTGGGCGCTGAAGAAATCAGGCCAGGTTTTTGTTTAAGTAGTCGAATCCGAAAGAGTCGGAGTCACGTTTGGAATATTTCGGACGTTTCGTTGTCTGTATCGACTGGAAAATTGTCTCATGTCTCGCCGGAGAGGCGGATCAACGAAGAGACGGGTGTTTATTGTGTCTGACAGGGCAAACGGTTATTTTGTGAGTTCCCCCTGGAGTGGGACTGTGAGGTTTTGTTGAGGAAGATGTTCGGAAAAACATGGGTTTGGAGATTAGTTATTTAAGATGTGCGCAGAGTTCAGGTGATCTCATTGGATGTGTTTAGAAAATTCGCGGACTTGATTTTGTGTCGAGGGAGAAATTTTATTGAGTGAGCTAATAAAAGGTTTGGGTGGTTTAGAAAAGAACATCCAGTATTTTAAGGGCGAAAGAAAGAAAGAAGATAAGAAAGAAGGGTACTCGTAAGCTGTTGAAAAGATGTGAGATAGACCGGTTGACGGTGGTCGAAAGTTGGAAAATTCGCGGATTCGATTTTGTGTCGAGGGAGAAATTTTATTGAGTGACCTGATAAAGGTTTGGGTGGTTTAGAAAAGAACACCCGGTATTTTAAGGGCGAAAGTAAGAAAGAAGATAAAAAAGAAGGGTACTCGTAAGCTGTTGAAAAGATGTAAGATAGACCGTTTGACGGTGGTCAAAAGTTGGAAAAAACGGGGAAACATGTATCTTGGTTTGATTACGAGCTATGCTTGGTTGTGGAAGGTTAAAATGTGTACATTAATTAATGACAGATATTACGTGAGAAGGAGATATAAAGTTAGCAGTAATAAGTACGGACGTAGAAGGAAGGCAAAAAAAGGCAAAATACAAAATGAGCAATTGACCTGAGATTTTTAAAAAAAAAAAATTTTAAATATGAAAATAAGAGAACAAATTAAAGACTGAAAAAATATACATGCCGAACGAGTGACTGTTAAAAATTTTTTTTTAAAAAAAGAAAAGAAAGAGAAAAAAGAACCAGAAAATGTGGTCGGAAAAAGAAAAAAAAATGAAAAAAAAAAAGATGGACAATACGAACACTTTTTATTTTTATTTCAGTGACTTTTGAGTTTGGGACTGACGCATGCTTTTTGTTGTATTATTTTGTTGAAATTGTATTACTGAAGATTTTGTTGCTCAGTTCCACATAGGGGGGAACGGCACAATAGTTTAAGAAAATAATTTGTCATCATCGATGACAATGATTTTATTGTGGTTTGATAGGTATGTTATGAAATAGCCGAGGGATTTCGGTTCATGCCTTTGAGTTTAGTTTGGCTGAGAACCTTTCGGTTCAGCACATGGGTTGGTTGGGTGTAAGATTGAAGCAGGTGTTAACGCGGGTGCGCGCGAGCGGATGGAGGTGTCACTCAGATGTCATAACAGTCCGAGACGATACTGGGTGACAAGGTGCGGGTGACGTCACGCACCGAAAGCACGCGGAAGTTTGTGTGAGAATTTGAAGAAAATAAGAGTCGGGTTTTGGACGCCAAACGAGAAGGATCGACCCTTGGAGCTCGCTGGCGCGAGGCGAACGTGCGCCCGACGGGGGCCGCTCGAGTTGGGGGCCAAATGAATAAGACAGCATAGAAGATTGTGTCTCTCCTCCTTACGTCGAAACCTTTAACTCAAAGTTAATAAAAAGGTTTCGTACCTGAACAAGAAGTAGTTACGTGTTTTTGAGATTCCTATGTTCTTTATATGTTCTGTAGTAATGAACATTACATGTCTATTTCGCACATGGCCATATTCGTGTATATGGCTACGTAACAATATGTGTGTGTGTGTGTGTGTGTGTGTGTGTGTGTGTGTGTGTGTGTGTGTGTGTGTGTGCAAAAGAAATAGGCTGTTTCAAAGATTCACTTTAAAAAACAATTTAAGATATTGGCACTCATGATTTAGTCGAGAAACACGAAGTTTATTAATTTAATGTACAATCTACTCATTACTGAAAATCAAGCACTTCATAAACTCATTTTCATCCTCTCAATGTTCCGTACCGAAATTCCAATCCTTGCCTTGCTCCCTACCTCGTACTCGTAACCACAGTTTGTAAAGAATCATTTTCAAATATGGCCTTCTATATAAGAGAGCAAGTTATTATTAAAAGAAGGAACTGGACAAGAGGTTGATTTCAACTCTAGTTTTCAGTTTGCGTTGAAGCTAAATTTTTCCCTACATTTAGAATATCATTTACCTTATTTAATTAAAGTAACAGTTATAATTATTTTATTTTGAATTTTATTATTTTTTATACAAACTTTTTGGGGCTGTAATTCTCCCAGCAAAAATGATGTATGGGAATCTCAATCTTTTTGTTACTTTGATTTTTAAGTTTCTTATTTCACATTTTTAAATTCAAGTTTATCAAATATTTCTCACTTTAAGTTGGTTTAAAACTTTTCACTAAAAGTTTATTAAGGTTCTTCTAAACTAAAAAAAGTAAACGCTTCTACTGTGAAGTTTAAATTTTCCGAAGACTTTTTACACACTTTTGTTTTTCTCCGAAATTCTTGTAAAATTAAGATCAAAAGCCATTATTTGTCAATGGTCAAAAAGTTATCTTAATTTTCTTCTTTGATGTTTTTTATTCATAAGAATTATTAATTGATAAAATTTAATTCTTTTATTAGTAATTTATGTTTTTATTTCAAACTGTTTTACGTTAGTTTAAATCTATTATTAAACGTGAAATCGAAGCAAATGTAATATTCTTCTAAAAAATGAATGAAAAAAACATCAAAGAATGGTTTTACATAAATTCAATGATATATAATCACACTCTAAATATATAATTTAATAGTGAATTTTGATATTGTCAAAACGCTGTGGATGTAAACGAAATTAATCAGTCAGAGTCAAAAGTTTTTAAAATAGTAAAAAAAGTTTGTTTAATAGTCACTAGCTTAAAATATTTCGATTAAAAATTTGTTTATTATTTATTATTTTTGTTTGCACACCGTTTAAATGATTAAAAAGTTCTATTTTACCCAAATATAGGACCCTGCCAGGTACTACCACTCGGGGTCAGACTGAACCTGGGAGCAATGGCAATAAAGGGGTTCTACACATTCTCCAAATCTTCTGGAACCTCACCATCTGATCGTTTAATATCATATCCAGGATACTTGCTGGTGAAGTCTTACTTCTCTGCAGAGATGCAATCGGTACATTTTACAGCCCCAGTCGACTGGGCTAAGTTGAGTTAAAGATTAGGTCAAATTTTTTCAACCTTTATTAACAATAAACCCCCCGAAACCAATATATCAAAAAAATTAATTAATAGATTCTCGTTTTGAAGACAACCGTCTAGCATTTCTGCTTTTAACTTATTGGTATGGGAGGGAGATAATTGTCGGAATTAACAGTATTGTTAATTTGGGTAGAAAAGTTACCACTGAATTTAAGAGATAAAAGAAATAATAGTGCTTAAGAATCTTTATATATCATTTCAGATATTTCTTAGTTTTCACCAATGCCCCGGAAGTGTTGTGTCTTTGCTTGCAAAACAAATTACAGACGCCAGCAATATAAAATTGGGTGTGAGATGAATAAAATATCAGTTTATCGTTTTCCAAAACACAAAGATGAGAGACTGCAACGGAGAAAATCAGTTCGTATGCCTGAGTGGTACAAACAATAAAGTTATTTTCCAACAATATTAGACTTCAAATTTTGATGCCATTGTTCATGGAAAAATTCACCCCAAAAATTCATCATCTGTGTGGCCAGGTGTGCTAAAAAGGCAAAATGTCAACACCCTCCGTTTTTCAAAAGGATATTAAAAATAAACCTCCAAGAGAATCAATTATTCAAACACACTGCAACCTCCAGGCATCACAGTTGCAATGAAATTGTTTGTGTATGTCAGCACCTTTAAGCAACAAGCTATAAATACGTTACTTGTGCAATTTACAACAGATCCATTAAAAAAAGAAGGAATAGTTGGTACCTGTTTATAAACGTCCAAATATTGAAAAGCCAGATATTAAGCAGACAGCCTTACTTTTAAATCAAAATGTCAATATTGATGCTTTTGATATTAAACAATGTCACCAATCTTCATCTTATGATTATAAACTTTTTGAGGAAGGTTCTTAGATATTTGATAATCTGGTTCTTCTTTACATAACTGGATATGTAAATGATAACCCGGTAAATATGAAATCCGTTTTTATTATTAAAACATACCAATTCAATCGCCCTTGGAAAACTAAATGTTCCTTCTGAGCACTGATACCAATGGTTATTTTTTTATTTCATCTTTTTCGATTCAATCAAAGAAAAGGTGCGTTATAAATCATTAATGACATTTTTATGCTTATATCTGAGTTTTATTTTTTCAACATGTAGAGAAAGCATGCAAATATTTTTGCAAATATATTTTGGAAAATCTTTTGCAAATATTACATACCCAGATCAGACAAAGAACCAGCTTTAAAGGTTTTGAAACTTTCCTTGAGTGATTTTGTTTTATCTGTCTATATTTCTGAGATGATTTTCATATACACATTACGACTATTGCCGTTCAACTTTTTTTTCAGGTAATACTAGTTAAACCCAGTAACTTCAATGAAAATTTGACCCACACTCTTTTAATCAATCCCAGGGGTTCATTGAATAAAGTGTTAAGTGGAACCTCAAAATTGTATGAAGGCTTTTGTTTCTGCATTATTTTGATCATATCTTTAATCAAAATTCTTAACTACCTTTTGACTTTGTTAAATATTTATCAGTGGTCGCATCACAAATATATATTTTCATTGATTTAACTTTTGAAACATTCTATTATCCTCAGATATCGGTTAAAATTTTAGTCACGGTATTTTCAAAAATACTTTACTTTATTTTCTTCGAAAATTTCCGAAAATCAAACATTTCTACATTTTAGCAATTGAGGAAATAGATAAAATAATGGTAAAAACGTAAAAAAATATATAAAGGGTCCAACGACAAGAGACAGACAGGGAAAGAAAAAGGGAGGAAATGGATATAGGTTTGAGTGATGGTAGTTGGAGTTATTGGTTTTGACTGTGACAATCTGGGTAGATGGTCATGGCTAGGTACCATCAAGTATATCAGGTTTCATCGGATTTTTGACCAGATAGAGGTGGACTACTTTCAATGAGAGAGAGAAATAGGAGAAGGGCTGAAGTTTTGAGAAAGAGAAAATGAAAATGAAGGGGAGGAATTTCGGAGCAGAGAGTTCAAGAGTATCCTGTTTCTTTAAAGACATTAACTATAATTGAATATCTAAATGGAAAAAGAAAGAAAAATCGTCCAATAAGTATGGTAGCATTGAGTGAGAAAACTGTCATCGTTTTTACTAAAATGTTTTCGTCTGTCTCTTGTCTTTTGACCCTTTCCCTTCTTTTATATCTTTTTACATTGTCACCATTATTTCATCTATTTCCTCAATTGCTAAAATGTAGAAGAAGAAGTTCTTGAATAAAGAACGAAATATTACTACTAAACTCATCGTAATAGTTTGGTTTATCCACTTTTCCCCTTATTTTTATCATCTTGTCAGATTCACCAAAATCTAAAATTCCTTCATTAATCATTCATATAAATCAAGTCTAAAAGTGACAAATACAGAATACTTCATTTATAGAATTCATATAATTCTAAAAGAGTGCTCGATGCATGGCTATTAATGTAGAAGAATATAGAGAAAAACTTACATAGCAGATGACTTAGACATATACTCAATAGCACTTCGTAACTATTATTTTCTTGCTTATGTGATCATCGGATCAAACTTGCTCGCATCGGCAAGAAACTGACAGTTACAAAAGTTATATTTTCTCAATGTCTAGCTGACTTAGATTTACATGCTCTAATACCAATATCTAGCACGCTTTGTTCATATATATATATATATATATATATATATATATATATATATATACTGTAAATGAAATAGCCAACCAACTATTTAACAACCCGGACATTACCATCTGTACTGGTGACAAGACCAATATTTACATTATATTAAATAAAACCAACAACAACAAAAAAATTGAAAATATCCTCAACAAAACAAAAAAAAAAGTTTTAAAAATTCATCAAAAGCCCCACCGACCAACATGAAAAACACATTAACAAAATTATCACAGCAAATAAAGCAGAAATTGGATCCATTATACAAACAAAAATAAGTGGAGACAACAAAACCGGATACATATATGGTAAAATAAAAACCCACAAACAAGGTAACCAAATTAGACAAATTATTTCACAGATCCCTATTCCTATATACCACATATCAAAAATCCTCAACAATATAATAGTACCATATATCCCAAATGAATACAGAATCAAATCAACTCATGAATTCATACAAATTTTTAATTCTAACCTTTCCCCCAACAAATGCATGAAGGCATCACTTGATGTCGAAAACCTTTTTACTAACATTCCAGTTTACGAAACCATAATAATAATGATAATAATAATAAGAAGAAGAAGAATAAAAAAAACGTCTATACTTCCCCCTCAATTCCTCCTCCAGCTATACAATCAAAGATCCTCGAAAAACTCCTCCTCACCAGCACACTACAAATGTCCTATTCTATGATCCCTTCGGCAACGTGTATATACAAACTGATGGTATTTCGATCGGGTCCCCCCTTGATCCTACCATTTCCGAATTCTACATGTCCCACATTGAAAACAAAATATTTCAAACAATAATAACTAAACCCAAGATATACGTCCGCAATGTAAACGACATTTTCATCGCAACACACCCCAACGACAAATTTAAACTTAAACAAATTCTAGAAAAAATCCCCGTACTAAACTTTACAACCGAACTCAACATTAATAAAAAAAAAAGTCCCTTTCCTTGATATACCTACAGACTCTTCTAATAATAAAAAATTCCCTAAATCTCCATATAAAAAACCGACCAGCAACAATTCCACCCTGCTTAACTACCACAGTGAATGTCCCCAAAAATATAAAATAGTAATTATAAAAAAACTTAATTCATAGAGCATTTTACATCTCCTCATCTAAGACAATATTTTACAAAATAAAACCTTGTTAATAACAATTTTCCTAATAAAGTAGTCTATCACCAAATAAAACTGTACCTTCATAACATTCACAAAAATAACAGCACTACCAACAATAACAACACTAACAGAATTAATCTATATTACAGAAATCAAATGCACTATAACTACAAATTAGACGAACCCGTAATAACCAACATTGTCAGAAGACCCATTAAACCTATCGGAAAACAAAAACAAATAAAATTTATTATATACTACACTAAATTTAAAACATCAAACCTAATTGTTAAAGATAACACCTACTCTGCTAAAATACTCCTAAACCAAACCAATATATTGCTCAGTCGACAGGGGCTGTAGAATACACCGACAGCACTTCGGCAGAGGGATAACACGCCCTCCAAACGGTATCCTGGATGTGATACTAAACAATCTGATGATGAGGTTCCAGTAATGCTGGAGCTTTGAGGAATGTGGAGTACCCTTTCATTGCCATCGCTCACAGGTTCACTCTGGCCCGGAATGGTAGCATCTGATAGGGTCCAATCTATGGATCCAATAGAACTAAACTGCGTACTTATGCTAAACCGAATTACTTGAAATAGAACTGTTTTGACATTGAAACTACGTACTTATGTTAAACTTAATTGTTTGATACGGAACTGTTTTGTATGCTGAACTGAATCTTCGAAACAGAAATGTTTTTTGACATTGAAACTACGTACTTACGCTAAACTGAGTTGTTTGAAATAGAACTGCTTGACTAAACTGAATAGCTTGAAATAGAAATGTCTTTTTAAAATTAAACGGTGTATTTAAGTTAAACTGAATTGTTTGAAATAGAACTGTTTATTTGTATAAAAATGAATTAGGCATTAAATAACCTACAAAGATTGATATGCCATAAAACCCAAACAAACAAACCAACAAATGTAGTTTATATATTTATATCTTTATTTCGTGAGTGGCTCCCGAAAAACAAAAATAATATTTACATTGGCTATACAACCACGACACTATGTCATTGCTTTACTTATCATTTTTCTGAAAATAGCGCCATAAAATAACATTTGATTATGAAACAGTAACCAACATACATCTTCCGATATAAAGAAGATTCTCATCGATAATACAATAATTATATATAAAAACAATAAAAAACGATTCCAAATCCTAAAAGCAATATGCATAAAAAAACCAACAAACATAAATAAAATAGCATTTAACACAGGCACCAACATATTAAATATTTTTCATAACTAAAAATTTCAAACTCTATTAGTAAACATTTTCCAACCGAACGTTTTAAAACAAAACGCTGAAAATGTTCCAAAGCAAAACACTACAAATTACTAAAACAATAAAAACTCAAACTGTCAACTCTAACTACTCTACCCCTGATGAAGACCAAAAGTCTGATCGAAAGCGCTTTGGCAGAAGATATGGGACAATTCCTTTACCATCTAAATCCTGACACAAGAAAAATAACAAGAAAACTTACAATTAAAGATAATAAAGTGTTCCACAGTCTTTAATAAAACTTGCTTAAATATATATTTATATAATATGAGGGACTAATTTTCCTAATAGTCACTGAAATATTTAAAAAAACTCAAAATTTGACTGAGGCAAATCATTATTAACAAAAATTAAAATTCCCACTTTAAAAACTACTTGATGTTTTATGCAACTATTGTTATAATCATCTTAGCCTAGTTTTCTCAGTTCAATTATTTTTATTGTAGACTTGTCAGCTAATCAGAAGGTACCAATTTGTCTTGTCCTCCAATCAAATGAAAATTAGAACGGCAGACGTTTTACCGATCAAAGATGCTGATTAGCTGACAAACCTACAATAAAAGGAATCGAACAAAGAAAACTAAGATGAACTGTCTGATGATTGTCATGAAACTCAAACCAACAGCAAATATTTTTTTAATAAGTAAAGGCTTTTGATTCTTTGTTGATAACATACATATATATATATATATCATCAAGTTGTATTGCTAGCACGTATTTTCCCGACTCTTTCTCTCTCTCTCTCTCTCTCTCTCTCTCTCTCTCTCTCTCTCTCTCTCTCCATTTGTTCCTATAATGGATCGATCCCGGCAGGTCTTCCAGATTACATCTTGTGTCAGTGCAGAGCTGTTTTCGGTAGGTTCTTGTTGGTCAGCCAACATTGGCACGTCCACGTGAAAGCGTTCATAAAAGAACGTCACTTATGAGTTCGTACTTCCTTCTTGCGCATTTCTTGTTTGTCTTATTTGGATTTTTTTAGAGAGGGGAGTTAAGTGACCGAGTTACATAGTAACCCTTGACCGAGCTGTCAATCAGAGACGCACCTGTGTAAATAAGTGGAAGATCACGTGATCTAATCGGAAGTTTGTGGGCATTACGAAATAATATATGCAGATACCCGCGGCAGCTGAAAGAGTTGGAGTCTGTGAAAACCGAGTCAGAGCCAACTTGCAGTCAGTGGGAGTACCTTGTTGAGGGCTGCAGCCATCATCAGCCTCTGGTTGAGCAATCCCGACCAAGATGCGGAAGAAGTGCTAAGTGGGGTCTTGAAGATAACACAGCATGCTATGGCCAAAAGAAGAAGAATTTATGGGTAAATATAGCAACCTGTCTTGGTCTGTCACAATCTCCGTCTGTCACTCACACACAACATAAGCCTCAACTCCTTACGAAAGAATTAAAAGACGTATATATTTTTATAAAGAAATGTTGTGGTTCCTCCTCCATCCATATATGTTCTATCATTATGAATATACAACAACCGTATAACTGTTGTTTCGTGGGATGATAATTCCAGGAATTGTTCAAGATAAATCGAAGCATTCTTGCACTCTTTTCGTCTAGCTTTGTCCTTATACGTTTTATCAGCGTCCATGTGGTACATCCGTAAAGTAATATTGACCCAACCGTTGCTTGGAAGAAATTCCGTTTCATTTTATCGGACAGGTCAGACTTCCATATGATGGATAGCCTATCGATAGCCGTCCACATTTTGGCTAGGAACATATCAATGTCACTTTCAGTAGATGAGATGCTACAACCGAGATACGTGAACTTGTCCACAAATTTCAAAGAACCGCACTTTAGGGTGGAGATATCTCCTTCCTAATTAAAACACATGAACTCTGTTTTGCCTGCATTCATGTGGATGCCAATGCCTCTTGATTTCTGCTCCAGGCTGAGCAGAGATCTAATGAAAGAAAATAGCTTTATACTAAAAAAGGCTTGAGACAGACAATACCACGCCGAAACAATTGCAGGTGCAGACTATGCAGATGGCGTGGCGTTTCTTGCAAATACACCAATCTGAATCCCTAATTTATATATATATATATATATATATATATATATATATATATATATATATTGCTCAAATAATATGATTATTCTAAATATTACAGGTTTATTTTATGCAAATTACCCTTGAGAAACGCAACAGCAATCTGCAATGAAACGATGGATGCCAATACACTGAAAGGGATGCTGCACTCGCAAGCGACTGAAAAAATTCAGACCTCTTCTGGGAGATCATAAAAGCGGCATTAGCAGGAATACATAGCAATGGCTTAAAATAAAGCAGATGGCTAAATCCTGGATGATTTAAGATTTTATGCAATTTGCCTTGTTGGTGAGGTTCATAATTTCACATCCTTATAAAGTGCTATATGTTTTCGCGAAAAGAAAAGGTGAAAAGGCTAAGAAACAAAAAAGTGAGAAAAAGAATAGTTATGAAGAGAAAAAATAAAAGAAAGAAAGAAAGAAGTGCACTTGCGAACTAGAAAAAAGGCGATGTCCCCATATATGGAATATATTTCTTTTTGATTATCACTTAAGTATATAGAGTTTATTCCAAACACTTCACAACCTCTGTGTGTGTGTGTGTGTGTGTGTGTGTGTGTGTGTGTGTGTGCTTTCTCTATTACTAGACTGGAGTTTTGTGCGTTTGCGTATGTGTCGGTCTGTCGGGGATCACAGGTAAACAGATAATATCAGGGACTTGATTTTTTTTCAGGAATATTGACTTGCTGGCTGACTCCAACAAAGACAATGCAAAACTTAACTCTGGTGTTGAGGTCAGTGAAGGTTATCAGATAGCAAATAATATAATATCAGGCTAAATTGTGGGAGATAGACGATCCAATTAAATGAACAAAAATGTATTTTATCTCATAAAGACTTAGCAAGATGAAAGTAGATCCATGGACAGCTGTATGTTGGATGTTAATGAGTTTGTCGTGGAAAAAAGTTTTATATATTTTCAAAAGATTGGACAACAAATAAGTTTACATGGACTAATCAAAATTTTCCTTTTTATTTATAATCCCCTTTTTTGCGTATTTGTCCTGTTCATGTGTCCTAAATATGATACCAATCTATTTCCGGTGCCCAGGCTCCAATTCTGGTGCTCTGGAGAATTTGGAGTCACCATTTCGTTGCCATTACCCTATATCTACTCTTAAGCAGAGAACTAGTACTTGTTAAGGTCCCATCTATGTGTCAAAATTTGAAAATTATTTGTATCAGGTTGGAATTCTTGATACCATATATATACAAATTATTTTTATTAAGAATAATTTACTTTCGGTTATTTATTTATTTGTTTGTTTGTTTGTTAGGCATCTCCGCTTTTTACTATCGTCTCACATCAACTTTTATAAAAGAATCTTTGCAAAAAACATAATCTGTTAATAAAATATCAATATACAAATGAAATTGATTCGATAATCATTCTTGAGTGTGTAATTGTTTACTAATACATTAGCCTAATGAGTACAGTGTTGGCCAATGGTCGGGTAGACCGGGGTTCAATCCCAGGTCGAGTCATACCAAAGACTCAAAAAATGGTACTTGATATTTCCTTGCTTAACACTCAGCATTATAAGGTAGAGATCAAGGGTAAAGTGGAGCAATCTAGGAAATGGAGTAGTGCCCTCCCCTACACTTTGGTGTAGTAGCTATTGAAAAGGGATCCTTCGGGTCACCCTCGACTAAGGAAGACAACTTTACTTTTACTTACTTAAAAATATATAACGGCTTGAAATACTTGAAAACAGAAGGATGCGAAAACTAATTATTTTCATCGAATAAGAATTGTTACTTGAACACAAATAGTTCTGTATAAATTATTAGTATTAGATACAAAAATAGTTGAAACAATAATTCATTACAAAGGATTATTATCATTCATCATCCTTAAGTCCACCCCCTCTCTCTCTCTCTCTCTCTCTCTCTCTCTCTCTCTCTCTCTCTCTCTAGTCCATTGCTCTTGACAAATCCTCTAGACTGCATTCCGTATTCGTACAGAGCTGATAAATATCTTTGCTGGTCGGATAGAACTGGTATGTTTATTTGAAGGAATCCATGGTAGAATGTTACTTATGAATTCAATCTTATTGAACTAGCTGTAACCATAATGTTTCTTTCGTCTTACCAGTATGGTTTGTGAGATTGGAGTGAAGTGGCCGTACAAATGCAATTTTGCGGGGTGCTGCATCCAGGATTTATTCAGAAGAATACGTAGCATTCTTTTTTCAGCTTCCATTTAGCTTTTTCTCCAAGCGTTACGTTAGAGTCTAGGTAGTGCAACCATACAGTGGTACTGACACCGCCTGAGCTTGAAAGAAGTCGTTTTGTTCTGCCAGAAAGATCAAATTTTTATATGATCGACACTACTGTTGGTAGCACTAAACACCTTCCCTATGTCTACATTACATTCTATTCTCATTAGTTTCTTGAAACGATATGAAAAAAGATTTGATCATAAAATAATTCAACAAAGGTTGACATCTAAAACCAGCCGGTCAGGCATGCCATATTCGCATAATGTATCCATGGAATATTATTAAAATATAATCACAGTTATTTCATTAAAACAGTTTACTCTAATCTTTGTGTCCCATCCGATGGTGGGTACCTCTGCTAGTTTACTTATATCTCCATTGGCTCTAGCTTTTTTTTTTCTTTTGAAAAGTAAGAGGATCTTTTCTTTTTCTTAACACATCCTGCTTCTCCACTCCGAAGTTAAACAAAAGCAATTTAAATGTGACAGATAATTAAAAAATAGAGGAAAAGAGGCTGATAGAGAAAAAGTGGATCCATCTCCAAATAATTTCTTACTGGCCGAGATCTTCACAAATGCAATAGTAGAAGAGAAGAAATTGCTATTTCGAATAATCTTTAATAAAAGAAAAATAATTGAATTTATTCAATATCGTTTGATTAAGTAGATAAATTTTAATATCTGTTAGTATAAATTCTAAAAAAAATGACATTTTAATAGATTAAATGTATTTAAACGGCGTGAAGTAGACGATCACATCGAAAAGAAACAGATCGAGTTAAGGAAAGTTAAGCATTTTGTTTATTAACGATGCTGCAAAAACCCAAACTATCAATCCTCTTGATTTAATATCGATTCTGCTCTTTACAAACTGAAAAGGATTATAATGAAACACAGACGTATATGCGCAGGTAAAAGTATATATATATATATATATACTTGTACCTGCACATATATGTAGAGAAATAAAATGTGTGTATATATTTGTATGTCTGCGCTTGTGTCTGTGTTTCCTCAATTTATTATTATACCCAAGCCCAATTCCCTTCCCTAAATATATTACCAACATTGTACAATATTGTATTGCAATACAATATACCCCTACTTATACCCATTGTGATTCTGGTCTACCTTAATATAACCGTTTAAATACGCTTACAAATCAAATCTTAATTCATTCCCCTCGACATGCAATGATGATATTTTGTTCCTTAGCTATAGTCACCTACACATACAGAAATAAAATGATGTAGCTAAAAATTAAGATACACCTACGAATTTATGTCCGGTTAAAGCAGTGCGCTGCGTTTGTGCCTTCACTTAAACAAACCCATAAATACACACATTAATACGCAACCATAAACCCACACAAGCATACGTACACACACCCACACACGCTCGCACACTCATAGACTTAAAACCACACATAAAGATTCAGCATATGATGCAATCGATCTCTTCTAAGTCTCTCTAACTAAACGTTATGTTTATATACATATATATAGAGAGAGAGACAGACAGACAGACAGACTGACAAAGACAATGATTGTGAGAGAGAGAGAGAGAGAGAGAGAGTGATAGACATAGACAGAGCCAGAGAAAGAGAGATAGGAAGATAAGAATGTATATATGGATATATGCACCAGTGGGTGTGTGTATATAATACAAGGCGCCTTCAATAAGTTTCCAGACTATTTTTGTACAGGCATTTAAAATTCAGGTAGACTCTTGAAAATTGAGTATCTTATTGCTATATATCTTATGAGATGACTGACCAATTTTTATGATTTCACGTTCAAATGAACAGCTACAGCAGCAATTGGAATACACCCTACTAAAGCCTGATTGTCACAGCTGGTGAATTTTAAAAATGCAATCTGGACGTAAGGAAACTTTAGAAAAACGATATGCAATAAAATTGTGTTTTAAACTTGGAAAAATGCCACAGAAACGTATGGAATGCTTCAGACTGCTTTGGAGCATCTTGCATGAGTCGAGCATGAGTTTTTGAGTGGCATAAGAGATTCAAGGAAGGCAAGAAGTCTATGAGGGATGATGAGAGGTGTGGGAGGAGTAAGGAAGTCAATACACCAGAGTTGATTGGCAAAAGTGTTAAGGTTAGGGCTACTATGTTGAGGTTTTAAGGGAGTTCAGGAAGAGATTCCTTGGGAAGAGGCCAGCACTCCTTAAATCGGGTCAGTGGTATTTCCACCAAGACAATGCCCCAGTCCACAACTCTATCCTAGTCACAGATAATTTGACCAAGATGGGCATCAAGATAGTTCCTCACCCTTGCTCCCAGTGACCTTTGGTTATTCCCAAAGCTCAGAGGCTATCGTTATGAGACAATTGAGGAGATGAAAGAGGCTGTGACGAAGGTCATTGACACGCTCACACAAGAGGACTTCCATGGTGCCTTCCAGAAGTTGTTGGAACGGTACAACAATTGCATTGCAGCCGGAGTAGATTACTTGGAAGGGGAATAGAGTTTCATGTGTGTACTATCAATAAAAGTGCCCATACGAAAAAAAGCTGGAAACTTATTTAATGATCCTCGTATATATTTGATAGAAACAAATACCTATGGGTGTATGTGTACATAAATATTTCTGTATAAATACATATACAAAGATAGGCCATTTGTTGATATATGTATATTTAAGTAAATACATGTGTGTGGGTAACGCGTAATAAATGAAGGTTTCATAGCAAATAGTGATTAAAAGAAACTTTTAAATTACAAAGACCGGAACATCGTTGATGATTAAAGTCAAAAATATTTTAAAGGAAAACATGGACCATTTAACTGGCTATATAATTGATTAAAAAATATTCTCCTCATAAATCGACTCAATTTCAGGCATACAGGTGGGGGGGTGAATATGCAAATTTTTCATCAGCCTAAAAGTTTAATCTATTCAGCAATGCTCAAAAGCACTTTATCTTTCATTAAATCAAATAAACCTATAAGACTTCGATCAAAATGTAATTTTCTTCAGCATTTAACTTATAAAAAATCAATATACTTACATTTATATGACTGTAAATATTTTAGAGAAAAAAAAAACGGATACCTGACATATACGACTATATATTAAGTCAATATGAATTTATAAATGTGTATATGTATCCAGTTATACAAATGTGCATGTATTTTTGTGTGAAAGGGTTGTATCTTCAAATATATATATATATATATATATATATATATATATAGAGAGAGAGAGAGAGAGAGGTGGGGGAGGGATATTTTACTTACTATATATATTTGTGAGTGTATTTCTGTGTGTTTCTGTTCATTATCCACCTATCAGTATGATCATCATCTTTTTATCGACATATATATATATATATTTATATATAGTTTGCTTACTTTATATATGTTTGTGTGTATATATGTGTAGGTGTGTGTCTTTTTATTATATATGCATATGTGTGTGTGTGTGTGTGTGTGTGTGTGTGTGTGTGTGTGTGTGTGTGTGTGTGTGTGTGTGTGTGTGAAAGAGAGAAGGGGAGAGAGTATTCATGAATGTGTACATGTATGTATCGATAAATATTAGTGATTATGTTTTTCATTAATTTGGAAGGGTTGCTAGTAAACTATCCATTCATCTCTATCTACCTAAGTATCTATTTGTGTGTATGTGTGTATATGTATGAGTATGTGTGTTCATGTGTATCTGTGTGTGAGTGTTTTAATTATTCATCCATTTATCTATCTATCAATCTATCTATCTGTCGATCAGTCAGTTCATTATCCATCTACTTATCAGACAAAAAACCGCAAAAGTTTTCTTATAACGCCTATATCGATAAAATGTCTTAGTCTTGTTTATTCGAAATTATTAAAATCATAAAAAACACTATTTACTCCATAGAAGGAAGATTTTCTGCCCAACTCCAACTCCAATAAAAATGCACAGAAAAACGTTAAATGCCAAGTTTTAATATTTTGCTGTACTTCTATTTTATAGAAATGCCAATGACAAGCGTTGCACTTAAAGATACCAATATTCTTAGACTAGAAACATTTCTGGATAATCTTCATCTTCGATTATTACCCAAACTAAATCTCTCTGACCGCCAAACAAACTTACTAACTTTATTAGTTGACAAAATTTCTGAGAGGAAGTTTGATGATTTTAATCATTAAGAGTTTTCGGACTATTGTCTTCATCTTTATTGCTATTTCCACAACGTTTCGGCCTATATGTCCCGCGGCCTTCTTCAGGTGTTTTTCGAACTCAGATGACTACTATTATTTATGATTTTTTAACTATGCTCATATTCAGATTTTTTTTCATCATCTAGCCTTTTTAATTATCTATTTCCATATTGTATTCAACTCTATACTTGGTCTACTCAGCAGGTCATTGTAGCCCAACATATGTGCTCATTCCTTTAGGTGTCTAATCCTCCAATGTTCAGCCCTATCAATTATTTCAACTTTATCCCATAAGGACAGATAGTTTCCCTTTTCCTTCCATATATGGTCCGCCATACCCTATCTTTTAATCTCACCTCGTACTACTACCTTCCGATGTTCTTCTAGTCTTAGTTTTAGTGGGCGACCTGTCTCGCCTTTGTATATTTTACCGCAAATGCAAGGGATGGAGTAAACACAGTTCTTGGTCATGTTGAATTCCTTTGCTGGCTTGACCCGGAAGAGATATCTTCGGAGATTTAAATCACTTGCGAATACTGTCCTGATGTCATATGGACAACAAATCTTTTGGGTCCTTTCGGCTAGTCCTTTGACATAGGGCAGAAATACTGTGGTGAGTTTTCGAGTATTGTCCTCTATCTTCCTATCTAGATTTCTTGGAGCCGATGTTATGCGCTCTGGGTAGTTGTTACGATGGAGGTTGTGTCTCAGACTAATCATTTCTTCTTGATATGCATCAGTATCGCTACTAATAGTTTTTGCTCGATGTTGTAAGCAACGGACTATTCTTTTCTTTACTGTATATGGATGATGGGAGTTGAAATTGAGGTACTGTCCGGTGAAGGTGGGCTTACGATACACAGATGACCTAAATCCTTGTTCTGTGCATGTTACTAGTACCTCGAGGAAGGGTAATTTATATGTCTTGCTCTTTCTCCATAGTGAACTGTATAGATGATCGGATTGAGTTCACGTGATCAAGTAATGTCTGAACATCTCCCTGATGAGGCCAGAGAATGAATGTGTCGTCTACGTATCTAAGCCACGTAGATGGCTTTAGTGATGTAGATCCTAATGCCATTTCTTCGAAGTATTCCATGTATAAGTTCGCCAACACTGGTAACAATACCGAACACATAGCCAGTCCTTCTTGTCAGTATATATCAGATATCATCCCGAAGTAGGTTGTCTCTACACAGAAAGTCAACATTTCCATGAGATTATCTATCGGGATACAAATGCGTTCTTCCAGCAATGGGTGAACCTCGGTTGCTAACAATGGGTCTCAATGGAATACCATCCTTGTAGATTTTTGGAAGAAAGCCATATATGTGTGGTAGCTTACTGTAATGTTTATTAGCTGTCTGTATTTTGTTTGTCGTATGAGATCTTTATTCTTTCCAAGGGTCTGTGATAGCTTCCTTTCCGTCTTCAGGGTCGGGTCCTTTTTTACTTTACAATAGCCACCATTGCCAATCAAGTCCGCCAGTTGGAGTATTCTACCCTATACATTACCACGGTAGCATTGCCTTTGTCAGCTGGAAGTATTATGATGCTACTATCATCCTATAGCGATTTGATAGTCTGTCTCTCCGTTTTTGAGATGTTTGGTTTCGGAGGCTTTGATTTCTCAAGTTTGCCCCGTCGGCTGGGGCTGTAGAATACACTGACTGCACCTCTGCAGAGGGGTAAGACCACCCCCCAACGAGTGTCCTGGATATGACACTAAACAATTTTATGGTGAGGTTCCAGCAGTGCTGGAGCTTTGGGGAATGCGGAGTACCCCTTCATTGCCATTGCTCCCAGGTCCACTCTGGCTCGGAGTGGTAGTACCTGATAGAGCCCTATCTATGGGTTAAATAGAACTAACAGCATACTTATGCTAAAATGAGTTGTTTGAGTAAACTGAATAGCTTGAAATAGAAATTATTTGGACAATTAAACCGTACTTACATTTAAACTGCGTGCTTATGCTTAACTGGATTATTTCAAATAGAACAGTTTTTCGACATTAAAACTGTATTTTCACTTAACTGAATTGTTACATATAACTGCTTCAATAGTTTGAAATGGAAAGGTTTTTGACAATTAAACTGTGTACTTATGCTAAACTGAATTGTTTTAAATAGAACAGATTATTTACATAAAAATGGATTAGGCGTTAAATAACCTACAAAGTTGGATTTGCCATAAAAGCCAACAAACCAAACCATTTCTCAAGTGCTTGTCTCACTTTCCATTTTAGCTCATCAACCCTTGCCTGGGAAAGCTGCACCCTCGATTGGGGCTAATAGATCTAAGTAAGAAATCCGCTTGATGGTAGTGACGAATTTGAGACCTTTGTTTAGCACTGATTTTTCAGGAGTTCTTAGCTGTCGCTTACTGATGTTGACAGTGGCTTCCACTGGTGGGTAAAGAGATTGGATTTTCATATTGCAGGTTTTCATCTTTTCCAACTTCGAAATTTGGCGTGCCTTGACCATATGAAATTCCAGGAACAGGGTGAGTTTGCTCAAGATTTCCAACTGAAGTTGATGTTTCCTCTAACGGTTATGAATTCTATCTCGGACTAATTCCTGCTCTAATCTTCTTGTCACTTTCCGCGCCCTCCAGGAATGAACTGGGATTTTTAGTGTTAAGCCTGGTGGAACCTTCTTGAGATCTCGACATCTGTATCGGAATGTAAGATAGTTCGTCATTCGTGCCAATTTTTGATTCTGTTTTTCTAACCGTTTCCATTGATATATTCTATCGGGTCCGTACTGACTGGAAATCAGTTGTCTAAATTTCTGTGAAGAAGCTTGAGGATTTTTATTATTAAGGTTTTTCGGACTATTGTCTTCATCTTTATTACAAACTTTATCTTTGATACATACATCTTTTTGCTAAAAGTTAAATGAGAAAAATAAGGATTTGAGGTTGTCGAGATTTGAAAAAAATATTCATATTTTAGCATATTTTTACGATTTTTCTCATGTTTCTAACATTCTGTATTCTCCAATGGGCAATGTTTTAGATTTGATCTCTAACCAAGCATTTAATATATGTAAATTCCTTAAAATTAATAATTGAGACAGAAGGATGGTCGCAAGCTTCAAATAAGGCTTCCCCGTTTTCATCATTTTAAAATTTGTTTTTTTTAAAAAAAAAAGCATCTAACTTTCCCTGGGCAGAAAACGTTTTAAAAAATCCAGAGGATATTTAGAAGCCACCAATAATGCTCTTTCCACAAATAATGCCCTTACCACAAATAATGCTCTTTCCACAAATAATGCTGTTTCAAGAAATAATGCTTTTACCCCAAATAATGCTCTTACCACATAATGCTCTTCCCACAAATAATGCTCTTTCCAGAAATAATGCTTTTTGAATGAATGTTTATTTGATGTAAAGCTATCTTCAGAAATTAAAATTGATCTTAACATGTGTGTGGGTTAGTTTTCTTTTTCTTTTTAATGACATGTCAACCTTCGTGTGTTATTTAATACCACAGCTTTCATCGTAGAACAGTAGGGGTAATACTAAACCAATAGCTGGGGGATAAAAGGTGGGGTTCATATCTGTCCCAGTTTTAGTCATGAACCGAATGTGATAGTATGATTGTGAAGCTGTATCGTCAAAATATATTTATTTTTAATATCCTTTATATTTTCTAATCTTACGCTTGATGTAAGTTTTAAGTTTAGAAAACAATAAAAATTCACATAAAGTTACTTTTAATGATCACGGAGGGTGTTTCATTTTGCTCAATCATGTGTTTTGTCAAAATATTTCGTCCCAAAACCATCAATAAATAACGAGAATAGGCACTGACTCATTTCGACAAAGTCTAGACATCTAGATAACAGCCTAGACGTCTTAACATAATCACCTTATTGTATAAGTTGCTCCGCAATAAAAACGTCTTTGTTTAAATTTTAAAATTTAAAATAAAAATCATTTAAAGATCCAGTTTCAATAGTTTTTGATCACACCTTGTATATGTCTTGGACTATTGATAATCTAATTCAATTGTAGAATTTTTAGCAAAGTTATACACAACATATATGAGAAAGAAAACAATTTACAAAATTACATTTCCATGTTTCATTTGTGGTCTAAGTTCATCAGAATACAAATAAAATTAAAACAAAAAAATGGATAATTTATGTGAAATGTGTGGATGTTTAATTTAAGATTATTTCATCCATTTTTGCAGTTTATGTCTTTTAGTGTTCTACTTTCTATGATATTAATTTGGTGAGTTAAGAAGATTTATGTTAATAGCCCAAATAGGAATTGACTGCAGGGAACTCGTTAATTAAAGCGCTTTCTATTTACAGTCCTCGTTAAAATTATTGGCACCTTTGAAATTTTAGTACACAATATAGAATATCTTCAGGGAAAAAAAGTAAGAATCTAATAAAACAACTTTGGTCAATTGACAACTGATGGTTAATGAAAAACAACAAAGGATAAAACAAATATATATATTAGTCTACTTATTTTCCATTGATTTCTAAAGATAAAACAAAAATGAAAGAATGCCAATAATGGTGGCGAGGACTCTATTGTCGTCGTCGTCGTCGTCGTCTTCATCATAGTGGCAAATCATGTTCTTTAGAGAATCATTTTTATGCAAAATTTTGACTTTATATCTTAGTTCTGTTTTTTTTTATAAACTTTTCTTTTTGCTTCGAATATAAAGGGATTAGGATAATCTAGGATTTACTGATATTTTCAAAGTAACTTTCTTCTTCTGAGAGTAAATACTAAACGTTCTTATATAAAAGCTTATGATTATTCCAAATGTTATTTTATTGGTGTAGTAGGGTTAAAATTTCCTGAGATTGTTCTAATTTTAAACAAATTGTATTTTGAATTAATTAAATTTCTGTCTTATCAAATGCCGCTTCAGTCTCAATATTTTTTAAAACATCATATATATATATATATATATATATATATATATGTATATATATATGTGTGTGTGTGTGTGTGTGTGTGCGTGTGTGTGTGTGTGTTTATAAGATCAAAAAAAGTTATTAAACTAATAGGCTTGCCCAGCCGGTTAGAGCTGTGAAATACACCGACTCCATCACTGCTGTGGGGTAAGACCCCCTGGATATGCCACTAAACAATCTGATGGTGAGGTTCCAGTAATGCTGGCGCATTAAGGATGCGGAGTACCTCTTCGTTGCCATCGCTCCCAAGTCCACTTTATCACGGAGTGGTAGCATCTGATAGGGTCATATCTCTGGGTCAAATAGAACTAAACCGTGGTTTTTAAAGTTGACTGTTTTTTCATTTGAACTGCATATTTATGATAAACTGAATTGCTTAAAATAGAACTGTTTTGACATTTAAATTGTGAATTTAAGCTAAACTGAATTATCTGAAATAAAACTGCTTTTATATTTAACTCTGTGTATTGCCTACTGAGCTGGGGCTGTAGAATACACCGACTGCATATCTGCAGAGGGGTAAGACCCCCTTCCAACGAGTGTATGACATTATGATGAAGTTCTAGTTATGCTAGAGCTTTGGGAAATGCGAAGCACCTCTTTATTTCCATCGCTCCAAGGTACACTCTGGCCCAGAGTGGTAGCACCTGATAGGGTTCAATCTATGGGTCAAATAGAACTAAAATGTGTACTCACGCTAAACTGAATTACTTGAAATAAAACTGTTTTGACATGTACACTGACTACTTATGATAAACTGAATCTTTGAAATAGAACTGTTTTGACATTTAACTGTGTGTGGACAAAAACTATACTTTACAAAACTGAATTGTTTGAATTAGAACTGTTTGACTAAACTGAATAGCTTGAAATAGAAAAGTTTATGATAATTAAACTGTGTACTTTTACTAAACAAAATTGTTTGAAATAGAACTGTTCGTTTGTATAAAAATTGATTTGGCATTAAATAACCTACAAAGGTTGATATGCCATAAACCCAAACAAACCAAACCAAACTAATAGGAATGTTTCTTTTTTATTGTTCTCAATCAGTTTCGACTTAAGTTCATTGCTAGGAGAAAAGGTTTTGTGAAGAAAAAAAGTTTTTTTTTTTTAAGTATTCTAAATAGTTTTCAAAAGAGTTGATATACAATAAAAGAAGAGAGGAAAAATGAACTGTTGACATAGTATGCTCATATGTTGAATGAAAATTATTTTTGCTACCCAAGCCTCTCCAACTGACCTTTATATGATATCTATCGAAGACACCTGGCATTGAGATCTCCATTTTCAAGATATATATTAGTTATGGGTGAGATGTTTCAAATTAGCTGTAACTGGTGAATCAGGAGATTATTTATATCAAAGGAGACTAAACAAAGTTGAATTTAAACATTAGGGGATAATGTTAGGGTTAAACAGCGGCAAAATTTCAGGTTGTGTTCAGTAATTATGAGATTAATGAGTTGAGGTGTCTACATCGGATAAGAATTTTTAAAATTCTACCAAGCCGTTTTTCTATCTATAAGGATTCACCAACAATTTATTCCCTATCAATAATATAGATCCAAATCGATCAACCAACTTGGACCCAAGCTTTTTTTGATCACTAGTACCTCTAATGATTTCATATCGATTCACAGCCAGCATATTTGATAGAGTCTGTGAGTTGCTATCTTAGCTTACTGTCAGATAGATAGATAGATAGGAATAGACTGAGATAGATAGATAGATAGATAGATAGATAGATAGATAGATAGATAGATAGATGTGTGATAAAAAGAAAAAAAACGTGAGTAATTCTACTTATTTTAAAATTGAGATTAAGACATTAAGAATAACTGATAATTTTTTTAATATAATGATGATGTATAGACGTCTAGACTTCGTTGAAAATATGGGTAGCATCATTACCAAAATATGGGTAGTATCATTACCAAAATATGGGTAGCATCATTACCAATTCTTGACACATTTTGACGATCAATCTTGATGAATTTTTGATCAGCTTCTTTGGACAGAATATAGAATTGTGCAAATGAATCTCTCTCTACCATCCTTATTAGAACTAGCTGCGTACGACTTTCATTTCGAAAATTTATCTCAAAGATAAGGTATTTGAGAATATGAAAGTCCTTAAAAGAAATAAAACAACGCAGCTTTACTCTATATCCAAAGAGAAGGTTCAGAGGCGCTTCGACCAATGAAAAAATCCACTGTAATGTGTTGAACACCAAGGAGATTTTTGTAGAAAATCAACGTTTTATACTCTGCTCATTAATGTTTTGCCAAATACTACTTCAGTCTGAGTTCTTTTTTAAAACACCAGATAGATAGATAGATTTTGTAATCTCCCCTTCAGATTTACGACCAATACACAGCATTTAACGTGCCATGCATATCTAAGAAAAAGTTAATAAAAACCAACTTCTCTGGCAATAAGTTCATGTTTCTCTCTAAATTAGGAAAAAAATCTCTTTAAAGGAACATGACACAAGCTGAAGAAAACAAAACATTCTAATGAAGAAAATAAAGAAATTGCACTAACACCCCACACGTACTTTTTCTTTTATCAAATCTTCTCTCTGTTTTCATTGTTCTTCATCCATGGCGCGATTTTCTTTTTCATCCAGAAAACTCCGTCTAATTTTTCACCCATTAGTAAATTGCAGAGAAAAAATCTATTTCTTCTACTCGACTAACGCAATCGCCAGTCTGGTCAATGACGGCGGCCATCTTTAACTTTCTTTAGTTCCTTCTATTTTCTTTTTATTTATTTATGTTTACTTTTCAAGAATTATTTGTCAAGGGAAATACCACTTCAGGAGAGCTTCCGGAAATTATACTGAAATTTCTTATTTTTCTTCTTCCTTTTTCTTCTCTTCTTCCTCTTTTCTTCTTTCCTTAATCCTCACCATCATTATATTATCATTATTGTTTTATTCCTTGCAAGTTCTTGATACCAGGGTTCGCCAGTAGTGTTTCACTGGAGTCAGAGTGACAGCAATTCTCATCAGGTCCCCAGGACTCTTCTCAGTATTCTAACCAATCTTTACAATACTGTGTTCTGGATGGTCTCAATTCTCCCTCTGATTTCAAATTCCTCCAGTCTTTTCTCCAATTATTTAGAGACCGTTCCAAGTGCTCCAACTACAACTGGTATCATCGTAACCAGCATGTTTCACTGCTTTTAGAGGAAGGTCCAAGTATTTGTTTATCTTTTTACTTTCTTTTATTTTCACTGTGTGGTCCGATGGAACTACAAAATCCTCGAGACGACAAATTCTCTTTTCTTATCTTTTTTTGTTTTTGTTTTTTGCATTAATTAACACTAAGTCTGAACTTCTGGCTGAGACAAGATTGTTGCATAGCCGTGATACAACTATACAAATACATATACATGCGGAAACATAGTCAACACAATAATGACGAACGGACACAGTTCTTTAGAAAAATAAACCTCTCTCACTTTATTCGAAATGGTTGGAAAGGGTTGCGAAAGGGTTGTGTGTGAGAGGTGAGTTGGAGACTGAACAAACACTGCAACATATTAACCCCCAGTTCCTTTGTCTTTAGCAGCACTTCTTTCTCGTTCTGCTGGGCTGCTCAATCGGGGGTCCTGAGGGCCAATAGCCCTCTGCTGGGTGCTGGTTCTCTCTACAGCATCTTATCTCTAACCAACTGACTCCAACTAACTGAACTTCCTGTCGCACCGGGTTATATCATTGTTTGACATCCACCTGCTTCCTGTGAGCGTCGCATTTGTACCCAATTCAACCCATCCACGGTCAAGGCTATATCTTGATGTCTTTGACCGGATACACCTGTTCCTTGATCGACGGCTGCGTCGAAGGTCAATATGTTACAATATGATTCGTTTGAATCTTAAAATTCCTGAGTATTATAATTCTCTTCCTACTTCTTTCCATCAACCTTCTTCTCATCCTCCCTCTTCTTCATCTTGTTGTTGTGGTTATTATTATTATTATTATTATTAATTCTTTTGAGAGTTTGAGTAACAGCAAGTCTCCCCAATCTCCAGGACTCTTCCCAGTATTCTTTCTGATGCTAATTATACTGTATTCTCGATGGTTTCCAATCGCCATCTTATTTCCAAATACTCCAGTCTCTTTATCAATCCTTTGGCGATTATTCCGAGCGCTCCAATTCCAATTGGTATCACAGTCACCTTGTTCCATACGTTTTTAGTTATGTAGCAAGGTATAAGTACTTATCTTTCTTTTCGCTTTCCTACAATTTTATCTGTGGTCAGCCCGAACAGCAAAGTCCACTATTCGACAGGTTCTCTTTTTGTTGTTATTGTTGACAATCCCAAGGTCTGTTTTACTGGCAAAGATTAGGTGATCTGTTTGTATCTTAAAGAATTTGGTGCATCTCATTCTCCAGGACGGATTCGGAGTTGTGCTTATATCACTTTTGTTCGTAGGGTCAAATTTAAATTTCTTGCACAATTCCCCGTGGATTACTTTCCCCACTCAGTCGTGTTTAGTCTTATACTCTTTTCATGTAAATTTGCTGCATTCGCTTATTAGATGATTGTTTCGTCTCTATCACTACATAACATACATTATTAATATTGTTATTGTTGTTCTCTTTGCAATTTTTGTTTTTCATCAGCGTTAATTGATTGGATTTCACTGGAATTTTGGTGACAGAAAGTCTATTCATTTTTCCAGGACTCTTTTGGAAATTCTGGTCGATCTTAAAATGTCGTAATCTGGGTGGGTCTCGATACGTCCTCGATTTCTACCTCTTCCACCCTCCTTTCCAAGTCTTTGAGGATCGTTCCAAGTGAGCCAATTGCAATTGGTATCACTATTACTCCCACAGTCCATAGCTTTTTTTTAGTCCTCTGTCAAGGTCTAAGTGCTTTTTTCTCTTTTCGTTTTCTTTGATTATCCCTTTGTGATCCGCCGGGGCGGCAAAGTCCATTATTCAGCAGATTCTCTTTTCTTTCCTTTTTTTTTTTTTTTTTTTTTTTTGTTAATTATCACTAAATCTGGTGTTCTGCCGGGTTAGGTGATTTGTTTGTATTTTAAAATCCCACCGGATTTTGTGCGTCTCATTCTTCTGGATGAATTCTGGGTTCTGCATACACCACTTGCTCGTATGGTCAAATTATAATTTCTTACACAGTTTTCAATTCCCTACAAAGGTTGAGGTACTTATCCTTCTTTTCACATTCTTTCAGTTTTATTCTGTGGTCAGCCAGGACAGCAGAGTCCACAATTTTGCAAGTTCTCTTTTTTTTTTGTTGATTAATATAAGATCTAATCTTCTGGCCGAGATTAGGTGATCCGTGTGTATGTCAAAGTCCTAACGGAGTTCATGTGTGTCATACTCCAGGACAGCTGCTGGGTTGTGCTTATACCATTTATTCATACGGTCAATTTTCAATTTCTTGCACAGTTCTCAGGGAATCAACTCCCCACCCAGGTTGTGTCTAGTCTTATACTCTTTTAGTGCTATTTTGCTGCATTCACTTATTATCATTAATCGTTTTCTCTCAGTCTCTACATAACATAAACTACAACTGCTATTCGGTTGCGTCTTATCTATTTCCACTTTAACATTATTGGTCCTTATGGCGTTGTTTTGTGCAGCTATTCAAAGAGATTCAGTTTCTCTCAAAAAGATTCCCTTTCTTAGCTATGTTCTGGTTTTGTTGTGAAAGATTTCGTCAGTGTGACGGAAGAAATATCCATCCAGTTGTTTTTCTTTCAGTTTCTGTTTCCTAGTATTTGTTTGTCTGTGTTGGGTTGGCTGAGGTCTGCACTATTAGTTTAGGTATGACTGCAGCATTGGTGATGCGTATGGTATGGTGTCTACTTGACGACTGAATTCTGGGATCTCTGTCACAGCATAGCCCACATTTGCTATTTTGTTGCGTCTTATCTATTCCCGCTTTGATAGGATTGGTTCTTACGACGTTTTGTGCTGCTATTAGGAGATATTCTGTTTCTCTCTTAAAGTTTCCTTTTCTTAGCCATGTCCAGATTTTGTCATATGAGATGTTTTTTATTAGTTGTATAAAACGCCCACAGAGTTGTTTTCCTTCCCATTTTTGTTTCCTAGTTATTGTCATTCTGTTGTCCATCGTGTTGCCAGTATCGTTTCTGATGGCTGTAATCAGTCCTCTTTCGTGTTTTTCTACGTAGTCTTCGAGTCGTCGTATCGATGCGTCAACGTTGTCTTCAATGCTGGCAAGTCCTATTCCTCCCTCTTTTCTTTGTACATATAGTCTGTCAACATCGTCTCTGGGATGTAATGCCTTATGCATGGTCATTAGTTTTCTTGTTCTTTGGTCCATTTGTTTAAGTTCATTTCTGATCCACTAGAGAAAGGGTTTGGAATATCTAACGAGGAGTACAGCCCAGGTATTTATTCCTTTGATAAGATTTTGGCTAGAGAGTTTTGTCTTGAGTAGTTTTCTAGTTCTCCTGAGATATTCTTTTTAAATTTTGTCTTTCATTTGCACTTGTTTGATGGTGTCAGCCTCCAAGATTTCCAAGTATTTGTAGATTTCCTTTTCTCCGAGCGTTCTAATCTTGTCTTGATTTGGAAGTTCCAATCCGTCAGTCAGATGTCGTTTGCCACTTTTAATTTCTAGCATAGCACATCTTTGTATGACAAATTCTATTCCTATTTCCTGACAGTATATTCTAACTGCGTGATTTGGAGTTTCCAGTTCTTTTTCATTTTTTTCAAATAGTTTTATGTCATCCATGTACATTAGGTGATTGATCTTCTCTTGCGATCTGCTAAGTTTGTATCCGGCTATGCACTTTCTAAGTGTGTGGCATCATGGCAATTATGAATTGTAACGGTGATAGTGTATCTCCTTGAAATTTTCCTCTTTGGATTTTTGCTTCAGCTAACCTTCTTCCTCCTGCTGTCAATTACCCTCTCCAAGATTCCAAGGTTTTCTCGATAAAGTTTATGACTTCATGTGATATTTTGTTCATTTTGAGGCAGTTTATTATCCAGCTATCTGGAACCATATCATATGCCTTTTTGTAGTCAATCCAGGCCATTGCTAGATTTTTCCATCTGGTATTGTTCTTATTTAGAATGTGTTGATCTATGTAATGTAACTCTGCTGTGCCTCTGGATTCATTTCAGCATCTTTTCTGTTCGTCAGCGAACAAACCGCGGCTTGATTGGGAGTAATAAATCTCTTTCCTTATTTGTGCTGTTAATATTTTCCACATTATTGGTTGGCAAGATATGGGTCTGTAATTGTTTGGGGCAGTTCCTTTGTTTAGATCCTTTTGGATTAATGTGGTCCTTTCTTTAGTCATCCATTCGGGTACGTGTACTGTTTGTAGGCATTTATTCATTTCTAGTGCTAGTCTGTCGTGAATGGAGATGGATTTCTTGAACCAGAAACCATGTATTCCATCATGGCCCGGCGTTTTCCAGTTTAATATTTCTTAAGTGTTGTTTTCCGCTTTCATGCCTTGTTCGAGTCCTTCTAGTTCTCTTATTATACTGTTTATCCCTATAACCTTTTCGTTATGTTTTTAGGTTGCCATATTTTTGTCCAAAATTGTTGGGTTTCTTTTGCATCCGGTTGTTGGTATGTTTTATTGTCATCTCCCAATTGTTGATAGAATTTTCTTTCATTGTTTTGGAATGTCCTGTTTTGTCTGTATTGTTTTACCCTTTGTTGATATTTCTTTAATCTTTTATTTCTGCGTCTTTCTTTTGTTTTATCATTTTTGTCTGTTTTCTTAGATTTTTTTACTGAGTCGAAATTCCAATCCTGGTTTTGATTTTTCTTTCGTGCTTTTTGAGGAGATCCCAATTTTTTCACAAACTAATTTCGCTCCTACATAAATTAGTTCATTTAATTCGGTTATATTATTCGTTGATATACTTGTCAGTACTTGATTCACTTTATTTGTCTCTGTCTTAACTATTCTCCATTCAATGTTTCTTAATGATGGTAAGGTGGTCTTTTCACTGTTCATAATTCTCTTTAAATTTTTTAGATTTAACTTTTGTTCTTTTGATAGTGTTTGTTCTGAGTTGTTTGGTTGTGCAGTGTTTGGTTGTGTGGGGTTTCCATTTTCCAAAGATGGTGGTTCAGTTCGGATGGGATGTTTTTGTTTCTTAATATTTGACGTGCCAGGTAATGTATTATTACCTTGTTTATCTTTTATTTTCTGGTGTATTTCTATTATTTCAAGGTCAGAAAACCAACACTTCTTTATTATTGTTCTGACTTGATCAGCGAGTCTCTGACTAGTCGTCTGACAATTAGAATGTTCTTTCCCGATCTTCATCATTCTTTTCCTATATCCTCTTTGTATAGGGTTACTACTAAAATAGCAGTGTAGTGCAAGTTGGTTGTCTTCCCTTGTCCATGCTTTCCGTTTAGGCCTCTGATTATTATTATCATTATTATTATTATTCGCTCTCGTTTTTTCCTTATCCCCAACCTCTCTATCAACGTTGTCTTCTTCCTCTACATTTGCTTCTTCCTTTTTTTGTCTTTTCTTTATTGATTTTATTTCTTTATTCCTTTCCTTCCGTCCTTTTTCGCTTGTTTCTTTTTTTTGTTGTTTTTCTGTTGTTATTTTTTTGTTGTTTTTGTTTTGTTTTTTGCTTTTTGTTGTTTTTTGTAGTGGAGGGGGTGTGTATTTTTTTAGTGTTCTAAAAAATCATTTTTACACCTCTTTTTTATCCTTTTTTTCTCTTGTCATATTTTTCTTTCCCTCTATTTTCTGCTTACCTCCTCAACCACTTCACATTTTTCTTCATCGTCTTTCTTTCTTTCTTTCAAAGTACTCATTTCATGAAATCAGTTCTACTTGAATAGAGATGTACAGAAAAATTAGTGAAGAATTATATCAACACTCGATAAAGATAAGAACACGTGTCATTGTGGCAATTTGGCGGGGAAAACCAAATGAAACTGCATACAGTAAATCACCTTATTACGCTGCTCTAATAACCAGTCAGTATTAAATAGAAATGTGCTCAGATTTCCACCTGAATCCCTGCGATACAATCGAGGAAAAATAAATTGAAAATGAGCGAATTATTGCTTCTTGGATATTTTGCCGATAGCCAAATGCCTCCTTTACGTGGAAAATCAAAAGAACGTGTAAGAAAACAAGATCAAATTAAAAAACAAACTTATTTTGCCTTCACAAAAGCACATCATGTCACTTGCTGGTAATATCACATGTTAAACTAGAACATTCACACAATTACATCTCCACAAATAAGGGAAAAAAGTTAAAAAATGAAACTGTTTTCAAAAATTTGTTTTATGAATTATAGCTAACTAGCTGAAATACCTGTTTACGCCGGGTAAGAGGATAAGACTTGGATTGCTTTGGGTTATAATGACTGTAAAACTCTTCCATATCACTGAGGTGAAATGCTATGTGTTGTTTCCGTCAGAATCAAGTTAAGCGAAACTACAAGATTAAACAAACATAAACATGAAAGAAAATAAGAATCCAAATTAATGGTTGTTAATGCTTGAGAATATTTCTCCGAAAAATATAAATATTTTAAAAATAATAATAATGCTATGAATGTAAGAAGAAAATAGCAGGAATGTTGCACCGACAGGGACCGAGAATATTGTAAATTCGGACCAGTAATGTTTCTTCTCGGTTGATTAGAGTATCTGGCCCATTTAAGCAAACAAAAATGAAGTAAATTCAATACTCACCAAGAACATATTCTTTTATAATGCCAATCCGCTTTGTTCCTCGTTGTCGTAGATCAATATACCGAGTAATGATAACGGAAAAACATCTATGAATTAAAATGAAAGAAAATATTTGTCAAAATCAATGGTTTACAATACTTTATCTAATATAGATAAAATATATTATTCTACATTAAGTTCCACGTCAAGAAAATAAATTATTAGAATTTACAAGAATATCTTAATCGCTTCACACTCTGAAGCACCGATGCACTGCTCAATAAAAAAAAAATCTCTTTCCCAAATGGAAGTATCAGTTTCATAATGAACCGCTATTACAATGGGAAACCAACAGGTTAACGAGTTGTCTAGTAGATTATAAAAAAAACATATTGCAAAAATATTCCTGTGTAATTATGAGCGGTATATTTCATAATATAAACATAGAAATGTCCTTTAAAACATGCATACAGGTGTGTGAGGGTTATAGAGAGAAAGAGAGGGGAAGAAAGTGTGTGTGTGTGTGTGTGTGTGTGTGTGTGTGTGTGTGTGTGTGTGTGTGTGTGTGTGTGTGTGTGTTCTTATGCATATCTAAATAAATATATCGTTTTTGTGTTTTCTAAATATTCATATTTTTAGCCCAATTATAAAATACACATGTTGAGTTTTGTGAGGTTTCTTGCTTTTGTAAATTACAATTTGTTATTTTTATGAAGTTCATTACACGTATTGTTCCATGGTTTATCTACCGTGATTTCATTTTATTCTATTTTCCCTGGTAGAGATATTTTTAATTCTCTGTAAATCTTCTCTAAAGAGATTTTTTAGGAATTCCTGGTATACAAATACTGCAAGGGAAACAATGAGGCAATCCACAATGCCTTCAGCAAAGGATATCTTTTGTATAAAAGATAACAAATATGTCGTTCAGTGAGTGCAGGCAACTGGAAGGTGTGATGACCTATATATGACATAAATGTCTCCTGGTACTGAATGAAAAAATGCGTACGTGTTATCCGCCTTGTATGAGTAGGCTATTGTTCCCGTCCATCTTGTTCAAGAACAAAAAACAGTCGGTAAGAAACATGGATTTCCCTCCCTTCACCATGGGAAATATTCGATTAATTATCATATGATAAAAAAAGAGACAGATCATGAGAGTTTTTATACGGAGTCTCAAGTCAGTTCATAATCGGCAGTAGATGTGGTCAGTCTTGCAGACCGAGCACCACGACAGTCTAAAGGTAAAAGAAAGCAGAGTCTGATAATTTTTTTTTTTTTTTTTTTAAGAATAGTAGTCAGACTTTTAATAAGATTCTTCCTTTTCCAAAAATGATGGTTTCAAACCAATAATTTCTATGAACGCCGGCATGAAGAAAACGACGAATAAAGTGGGAAATAAAAATTCACCTGTGTTTGTCAACTCTTCCCAACATCTGAGTGAAAACAACGATCAATAGCTTTTGGATCCAGTCTCAGGTCCACAAACCATTTCCTGAAAACGACAATGCAACATAACATCAAGTTTTAAAATGGTTTGACTTTTTTGTTTTATTTGTTTAACGTCATTTGTTCAACTCATCATGGGTTATGATATGCCAAAAATTTATTTATTTATAGATGCTTGATTATAATCATAAATAGTTATCTAATACAAAATATTTGCACACACTTCTAGGGTTTCAAGTATTCCTGCCTGATACTAACAATTTATACACAATTATATGGTTTCATGTGACCATGCTCATTCAATTACAAAAATCATTTATTTACACAGTTATGTTGCGGCAAATATTCCAACCTAATACTAATATTTTTCGAAAAGATCAATTTAATTGATACATGACTCCCTAACAAGTACTACTACCACTCCGGTCAAAGTCTTTAATAGGGTTTTCAACCTCTTAAATGCCGCCATGTTTATTTGGAGGCTAAATAGATTTTTCCATGTTGGAATGTTTAAGATTACAATGAGAAAAACAATTCTGAAAGATTAGTAACTTCTGTTATTTTGTCTCAGGTTATTTTTTTTTAGAAAAGAAATTATCTTTGCGTGGCATTTTTTTCAGGGTTTTAGAATTTCACAAACAATAAAGGACACATATAATTTGATCTATAACCTCAATTAAAAAAATTTACAAAGCAAATATTTTCTAACCAAAAAGTCAGTTTGATTTGTTCGCATTTGTCGAAATCAACAAAATTAATTATTCTAAATACGAACATAATTGCCATCATAAATGACACGTGATTATTTATGAATCGACTCCTCTGTTTGTCTGTGGATTCAAGATGGTGACATTAATTGGCATGTGGCGAACGAAGAAACTTCGGTTAACGTTTAGGTCACACTAGTAAACAGGAAGGAAGGGGTGGAAGGAAGGATGGAAGGAAGAAAAGAAAGAAGTTGAAAAGGAAAAAGAACGTGAATTGACGAACAGAATCAAAAAGACAAAAATTGAGAAAGATAAAAATATAAAAAAGAAAGAAGATAAAAGAGTAAGAGAAAAAAGATTAAATGAAGTTGTCGAACTTTGTATTACTTCTTTTTGAAAAATACGGATATATTTTAATATATTTGAATTAAATAACATATCAGCATATATGTCCCCAATATCGAGTAATGCTTTGTGTTTTGCTCCTTACTCTGATGTAATAGAACACCAAGTGAGATGACATATATATATATATATATATATATATGTGTGTGTGTGTGTGTGTGTGTGTGTGTGTGTGTGTGTGTGTGTGTGTGTGTGTGTGTATGTGTGTGTGTGTGTCGTTTGTGTTGTAATGGTTATCGTCGTCGGAAATGGACACGGTCAAGTGAATTCAACTGCTTTCACTAATAACCTTGAAAACTTTATGAATCCAACTAGTCTTCCTCTTGCGCTGGGTAAATAGTTGAGCAAAGCGGGTTCTTTAACCTTGGTATTGTAAGAGAAGAAAAACTCCGATTAAAACTGACCATGTGTCACACCTGCTCATGTGTAGGGGTTGGGAATATATATATATATATATATATATATATATGTGTGTGTGTGTGTGTGTGTGTGTGTGTGTGTGTGTGTGTGTGTGTGTGTGTGTGTGTGTGTGTGATGATCGTTGTATCACCCGTGTGAAACTTTGATTCACAATGTGAGTAATTGTGAGTTTATATTGTAATATCCTAGATCTTATTCCTGATGTCTTTGTAGATTATGCACTTTTACACTTTTTAATGCTACAGTTATTTTTTACAAGTTATATATATATATATAGTGACACGCAAAAGTATTGGATATATGGCATTTTAACATTTTTTAAGAAAATAATTTCTATTATTGCAACTAACTTGTTTATCGATTTGCGTCTACAACTTGTGCGTGCTACTTATCGGATAAATTTGTCAATACATTTAGATTTAGGCAAATATTTCCTCTTTTTTTTCCTTACATATTGTATATCTTACGTATTTGCAATATTCAGAAGTTTGAAGTTAGTAGCAGTAAAAGAAATTATTATCTTCTAAAAAATAACATCTAAAACATCATGTATCCAATACTATCATTTCTGTGTTGGTCTCTCTCTCTCTCTCTCTCTCTATATATATATATATATATATATATATATAACATGTTCAAAAAATATGGTAACTGAAATTGAAGACTGAAAAGAACAATAAACGAGACTTTTTTTTCCAAATAGTCTCCAAGCATTCAATACCCTTTTATTCCTGTATGTTTTCTTATGGTTAAAGCAGTTATGAAATTCCTTATCATCATATAGTGTGAATCAGTGACGTAATTTTTTTTTTTTTTTTTTTAGTATCCTTCATTTCCTCAGATTTTACCCTTAAGATACTTCCTTTTCAGTTGAGAAAGTATGAAAAAGTCACGCCAAGTTTGGTCTGATGAATATACAGTTTTGCGCCGACACATTCCTGTATTTCGTCAAAAGCATTTCGTTTTAATAATATCGAAACAAGTTTGAGATAAACTGCTCAGCCGGGCACTCGTCTTTACTGAAATTCTAAATTTTGAAATTTTATATCTTGAGTCCCGACAGTTTGTGATAAGATCAAATTGAAGTTTATGAGTAGACACTAAAGATTTTTCAAGATTTTATAGGAAAAAAAATGGATACCTCAATTAATCGGGAATTCTATTAGAAATTTACTACATATTTTGTTGGCCTCGTCCACAATTGGTGGGATGTGTTAAAGACAAACAAAAGATTTTGATATCAGTGCCAAATGCTAAACAATTTGATATAAAAACGCGTTTCATTCTTTCTTATTTTAAAAAAGAATGAATTGATATTCTCGAAATATTTTGTAGGCAATTTAGTGGATCTTCATTTCATGGCAGTGAAAACAAAGGTTTTTAAATTTTCCTTTATTTGCTGTTTAAATTTCAAGGCTTTAAATAGTTGCATCCAGTATGAAGATCCGCATTTGGGAACTTTGCAATACAATAAACGAATTGGTTTGTAAAAAAAGATTCGATCATCAAACGGTTCCGTATGTGTGACTTTAAGGTTTTTGCAGGTTTTTTCCAGATGGTTTCTTCTTTCTTGTATTTCTTTCATCTTTCGTTTATTGAACTGATTTTTCATCAAGTTAACATCCAGATAAGGGTATATGACATAATCTAAACGACAGAAAAAAAATTGAATTTACAATCAACTTTTTATTTTTTTAATGCAATGCAAAATGTTTTGAAATATTCAAGTATTTGTGATTTTCTTCGTTTAAACAAACAACCAATAAAAAGTCTCTACTTTTAGCGAATATTTTTAACTATTCCAACTTTTTGTTGACATCATTCAATTTTGAACAATTGACACGATGAATAAAAGAAAAGTTTCTTCTCTGTATTAGTTAAAAAAACTGTGTCAATTTTAAAACTTTAACATTTATGAAACGTACGAGATGTGATAAAAATACTTCTAGTGAATCTTTGAATTTTTAAAATATTACATTTTGAATTTAAACGAAGACATTTACACCTGCTGAGGAACTTGTATAACAAAGGGATGATGTCAAGATGTCTAGACGAATCTGTACCAATTATCGATACGTTTTTGAACAGTAAATTTTTAACAAAACTCTGCAACACTCTTCATATTCATCACAGTTTCATGCGATTTTTTCTTTTTTCCTACATCGAAAATTTATCATCACGGTAAAATTAGACAACGTTTATAAAAAGAAATATAAGAATGATGGTTTAGATGATATCAAAGAAGAGTTTCAGAGGTGTTTTAACTAATAAAAAACTCAGAAAAACAAGTGTGTTAATTGCCAAAGGAACTACTTTAAAGAAAGTTAAAGTTTGATTTATTTCTATATAGGTAAATACAATCTCGATACTTTTAAAAATTCCTATGTAATATACTAATTAAAATTTTTTTAATCATTTGAATTTCAGATTTTCTTTAAATAACATGGCTATTTTATAATGTCGTATAAATTTGAATATCATGAAATTTTCATTAGTTTTTTAGAAAAGACAAATGAGGAATAAAAACACTTGAAATTATTTTGTCAGCAATTTGGTAGGTTTTATTTTTATTAAATTAAAAGTAAAATTTTAAAAACGTCTTTTTTAGATTATTTGAAGCATTAAATTGAAAATAAATAAATAAATAATATTTTGAGAAAGTTTATTTTGATGTTAATGGTGCTGAATATAACTTGAAAGGGAAAAGAAAAGATTCAGAGATAAACAACTTTACAAGTTAAAAATGTCAAAAACAGGATTAAAATAATAACAAATATTGTCTTATGCATTTTTTAAAGAAATGCATGATATTCGGTTGCTTTAATTCTTGTTGTAATTCCTTGGAACAATTATTTAGTCAATTTCTGTAGACTTGTTCAAGAAAGGAATATTCAAACTAGTCTGTCAAAAAATATTTCATTAATGTGTTCATAAAACATTTTCACCACGGTATGTATGTATGTATGTATGTATGTATGTATGTATGTATGTATGTATGTAAAATCCGTTGGTGTATTCCCGTGGTGTAATGGTTAAACCGTTGGACTTCGGATTCGTAGTAAGCAAGTTCAAACTCCAGTCGCGCTATTGCGTTCACTTACGGATAAATACCCTTCGGAAATCCTCTGAGCTATGTGTTAAATTGTACCACTACTGTTCTTCTTGAAGAAGGGATTTGGCATTAAATAGTCCAAGAAGGCTGATATACCATTAACAAACGAATGCGTGTATAAATTATTGATTGATTTTAAACGGCAGTCAACCAGTGATTAAGTTATAATATCACAGGATTAAGGAGCTTCTGATAATGTCGTAGTTATAATGATGTTGAGAACTGTCACGATTGGGTTAAGGCAAAAATCAGATTTTTGTAGTTTTCTCTGAGAACAGATTGATTGTTCAGAATACCACATATGACTCAGTATAGTGTGAAGTCAAACCGTATTTTGGATCTCGAAGATGGCTATGGGTAATATCAGATGGGCTGACAATATTGGAATATTGTTTTAGATTAGTAAATGTAGAGGAAATGACTATTCAATTTGATTTGAACAATAGTTGATTTGGGATGTATTTTCAGCCCACGAATCGATTTGTATTGTAAAGAAATGTACCTATAACGACAGATTTTATCGTCACGGGGTTAGTTGGTGTTTGGACAGCGTAGAGAACGAATCGACTCTTATTGAGAGAGGCAAAACACACTCACACACACACAATTATAGTTGTCAGCCGAGAGAAAACACTCATCAGTGAATGACTCCAGGAGTTCACTAAGTTGCTAAAGTTAACTTAAAACCGACACACACATACAGTTAATCTAGACGCTAATTATTTTATGTGTGATTATAGATGTCATACCAAAGTTGGCTGTATTTCACCAGATATATTCTTTTTAAACTGTTTCTATTTGATTACTAGCATCTTTGATCGACTTATCCTGTTCAGAACATTCGCCACCACAAGAAATTACCATGTTTTATCAGTTTGGGAAACACTCGTTTCCTTGGCCAATAAGAATCGAAACACATTTTAAATATCAAGCTTGACGATCGATAAATGAAAATGTGCTGTGGGGTAGTTACGAAGTGTAGACGCCCCACCATTCCGACAGCTTAGATTTCAGCCGGGTTCGAACTGAGCTGTGCGTTAATCAGAAAGACAACATGTTTGGTTGCGTTTATAAGCTCGTGTAGGGTTATTTTATTCCTGGAAGTTAAGGAATCACATGCATTCTATGTTTACAATTACATTTTTCTGTAGTTGCTTCAAAAGAGGTTTTTTGTTTTTATTTTTTTACACACAGTTATACGACATCAAGTATTCCAATCTAATACAATTTACATACAGTTGTATGATGTCAAGTATTTAGACCTGATATCAATACTTTGTACTCTTCTGTTGTATGATTTCAAGTTATCCCATCTAATACTAATAACACTGGTTTACAAAAATAAATTTTTGGTCTGAGGCAAGAATGGGGATAGGTGTTTTTTTGTTAATTTGGGTGTGCTGAATTCAAATCTATGAATAGTTTTGCTCTATCACCTCTAGTTTTCTGGCTTTTAAATAGTCTCATTTTAGTATAAACAGAGAATATATGTGCATATCTCAAGAGTTGCAGCAGCTTATAACAGATAAAACAGGATAGATAAAGAACACTGATTGAATCAATATACTTGGATAACACAATTACACAATTCATAGTACCACAGACAGTCAAAAGTGTGTTTTCTTAGAGGATCTGATGTATTTTACCTCCGGGATGTCACGCAAGAGCATCCAGCAGAAGTCTTCCATCATGCCGGGGTTCCATTTGCCTTGATAGTTGCTCTCCATCTGCGTAATGTCTTGGTGGAATCTTTCTCCATGCTCATCACTCACCGCTCCAAGGTTTGGCGGGAAGAAGTTAAGGTGGGAATGGAGAAAATGAATCTTGAGTGACATTCGGCACCCCATATCCTCGTAAGACTTTAGCAACTTCTCAATACAGGCTTGGTAATCTGGTACGTGTGTGTTACCAAGGAAGCCACTACAGACTGACTTGAATGCTTCCCATGCTCTTAGTTCCTTTAAGTTAAGAAGCTCCTCAAAATCAGTATCCTTCAGCACTTCTCGGATCTGAGGTCCAACAAAGATGCCCTCTTTAAGCTTAGCAGCACTAAGACCTGAGAACACAGTGGACAAGTGTTGGAAGGCAGCACCATTTTTGTGCAACGCCTTCACGAAATTCTTCATCAAACCAAGCTTGATGTGAAGAGGAGGAAGAAGCACCTTATTCATGTCCACCAGAGGATTCTCCTTGTGGCTGTGTTCGACTACAGCTAGACTATCCCAGAGACAGAGAAAACAAAATTACTTTGTGAAGCCCGCTTGCATACCCATAAGAAGACCAATGAACTTATTTGTTCCGATTCCTAAAACTGGTGATCCTTACATCTTCCTGGACTAGGTTCCACTGTTTAAACCGAGAAGCCAAGAGTTCTGACTGCTGTATTGATAGATACAAACCACGAGAAAGATCATTCAGGTCTTTTTGCGTGATCCAGTGTGGCTCATTGCCACTTGTTCTTGAATATGTGGACTCAATATCTTCCAAAGATATTGACTCGGTAGAATCCTCCCTTGAAGGCATTTCTTCATCTGATGGGGAAAGAAGATCCTTATTTACTGGAGGTGTGGCTACAGGAAGATCATCTGAATGGGGAACGGGTGTCATAGCAGATCGAAGGTTGGGATATTTGATCTTTTTCCAAGATGCATTGAAACCAGTTATATTAGTTAAACAAAAATAACAATCATCTGCGTGGTTTCGCGGCTCTCTCCAAACCATCGGGACTGCAAAGATGAAAGCCGCTTTCTTGCCATTAAACCATGCAGTTGGTCTATTGTAGCAGGGTTTACAACAGATGTGTGGAGCCCAAGACTTGTCCTGATCACCAATTTTACTGTCAAAATAGTGAAAGTAGGAGGTTCTGAGGAGGGAAGTGATGGTTCGACGCTGTGCAACTGTTGTTAAGTCCTCACACACGTAGCAGAAAGAATTGGCCTTGTTGAGGTATCCTAGACATTTTGACGTGCTTGAAGCCATTAGAGAATCTGAAAATATAACAAAGTAAAACTAAATGTGCATTTGAAAATGTAATACTAATATTTAGTAAACCAAAAGATGTGTAACACGATAGTTGAGGGACACCAACCTCCTGCGCCGCCTGCGAGACAACCTCTTCCAATGACTGCCAGAGTGTGGATTGAGACCTGCTGCCTTAACTGTCAAAATCTGTCTTGATATATATATATATATATATATATATATATATATATATATATATAATGTAATGCTATCACTTACATTTTGTGCATAATAACTAAAAAATAAGCCATAAGTCTCACAATATTAGAATTAACCCTGAATTCATATACGCCTTTATGTACCATATATGCACAAAATGCCACTATGCATATCTAAAAAAAAAATTGAGATGATGAGTAAAAACGGATTTCAAATTTGAGTTCAGCACCCTCAAATGAGGTAAAAACGGGTATTTTCTGCTTGCCTCAATTTCGTTGTAAACTAGTGTAATTTATACACAATTTTAATTTCAAGTAATTATTTCTGTTTTATAACGATTTTTCTGCACACATTTATATGGTTTCAAGTATTCTTAACCAATACTAATAATTTTCAAACATGCCTATTTGACATATAGATGAAATTCTAACTGGTTCTAGCTCCTTATGTCAGAGTGGACCTGGAAGTAATAACAACGAAGAAGCACGCCAAAGGGAACCTCAAAATCCGACGCAGTTTAGAGTTTTACCAAGAGCAACTATTTTTTTATTGGTTTGTCTCTTACTCTACTACAACGGATTCAATCAGCATATTCTAAGCCCACCGATAAAGCAAGTGTTTCATAAAGCAAGTGTTTCATAAAGCAAGTGTTTCATAAAGCAAGTGTTTCATAAAACAAGTGTTTCATAAAGAGTAAAAACGTAAGAATAACAGATTAGAGTTTACTTGAAATGTTATGTTACAATATCAGTCAGAGATAGATAGATACATACATACATACATACAATAATAAGGTGATGATGATGATGATGATGATGATATGTTCGCAATCCGTTGAGAAAATGTGTCGTAAGAAATAAATTGGCTGCCAGAGTAGTTCACAAATCAATACCAGCTTTCTTAAAAGCGAGAGTTAATGGTAGGTGAAGAGATGGAAGGTAGGGGTAGCAAATATTTGAATTTCACAGATAAGCTGCGATGACTGACGGGAAAAAAGGAAGTGGAAATAGGAAATTGCCGAATGTAAAAGATCAAAGGATAAAGTCAAAACCCATCGAATTTTATAAAAGAAAAAAAATAGGGAATGAATAAAATCATCCAAAAAATGTCGCTGCTATGGTTTCAGCACAAAGAAGAAATGAACAGGTCGACCATGATTGAAGGGTAAATAGCTAATAATAATAATAAATATTATTAGTAGTATTATTATTCAAAAATGTACCGAAAGTACTGCTTCCTATCTATTTATATGGAAAGTAAAATGGACACAAGGGGAGCATTAACACAATTAGATAGAACAAGTTTTCTGCTAAAAAAAACTCAACTTCCCTATAGTCATCATCACCCTGTCAGTTGGGGCAGTAGTATATACCGTCTGTACCTCCTAAGAGTTAGAAGACGCCACAACAAGTGTCCTAAAATGCCTCAGATTGTGAGTCTCTAGTTCTAGAGTATTGGGGAATATCGAATATTTATTCATTTCCATTACTCCCAGGTTTACTATAAACCATAATGTTAGGATCCAAACTATGTGTGAAATAAGACTGTTTAATCAATTACAAAGGATTATTATTATTATTATTATTATTATTATTATTTACTCATTTAGAGTTTTTCAATTCAGTTTTAGCTGATGGTTTTTCACTGGAGTGTGAGTGACAGCAAGTCTTCTCAAGTCTCCAGGACTCGTCTCAGGATTCTGGCCGTTCTTAGCAATGCTGTCATTTGGATAGTCTCTACCCGTCAGCCAACTTCCAAGTCTTCCAGGCAATTTGATAATCCTTTAGTTAATGCGCCTAAAGCACCAATCACAATTGGCACAATCGTTACTTTCATGTTCCACAGCTTTTTCAATTCTCTAGCAAGGTCGAGGTACTTATCTTTTTTTCACTTTCCTTTAGATTTATTCTGTGGTCCGTCGGGACAGCAAAGTTTACAATTTTACAAATTCTCTTTTTTTGTTTTGTTGATTATTATGAGGTCTGGTCTTCTGGCCGGGATTAGGTGATCCGTTTGTATGTTAAAGTCCCATAGGAGTTTATGCGTATTATTATTATACCCTTGGGAAAGATTCAAACCCCCTTATTCTCTCAGCTATGTGTTAAAATATACCACTACTGTTCTTCTTGAAGAAGGGGTTTGGCATTAAATAATCCAAGAAGGCTGATATACCATTAACAAATGAATCCGTTTATAAATTATTGATTGATTTTAAACGGCAGTCAATCAGTGATTAAGTTATAATATCACAGAATTAACTAACTTTCATACTGTTCTATGTCAATTATTTATAATACATAATAAAGAGAATCACTCATGATAAGTAGCAATACTCGAAACCATTTAACTGTGTGCAAACAAATGATTAATATTAGATAGAATTATTAATGCTAGATATGTATTCTTGCGACCATTTCACTGTGTACAAACAAATGAGCTCTAACAACTCGTTTTAGGGTTTAGTTACAAACAAGCCATTCGATTAAAAATCACATATAAAAACAGCATTTGATATGAAATAACCCACGAGGTTTGATGTGGCATAAAACACCAACTAACCAACTATATTCCCTCCCAATGGATATAAATTTTTGCCAGAAAGGAACAAAATTATAGCTCAAAAAGTAATGCCTCTTTATTTCATTTTATTATCCCACAATATTGGAGACGGATGTTGGTGATATGGCAGTTAAAGTTGAACCTTCCTGAAAATAACAAATGCTTACAGAATGAAAAATTGATGATATTTCAATCTTGTCAAATAACTGATACATGAAGGTAGCAGTCATACTAAATGTAGTTGGAGCTTTAGGGACCGGCCCTAGTGGCATAAAAGAGGAAACCGGTGGCATTAGAAATTAGAGGAATAATTGAGACCACAAATACCGCAGATTTGTTAAAATCGGCTAGAATACCCAGAAATGTCTCAAAGACATAGGGATATTTGCTGTCGCCCAGACTCCGATCAAAGAACCAATTTAAAATTAGAGTTAAAACTCATAAGAAGAGAAATAATAATAATAATAATAATAATAATAATGGGACTTTGATATACAAGCAGATGACCTAATCTCGGCCAGAAGACCAGACCTTAAGATTATCAACAAAAAAAAAAGAAAATCTGCAAAATTGTCGACTTTGCTGTCCCAGCTGACCACAGAATAAAACTGAAAGAATGTGAAAAGAGAGATAAGTACCTCGACCTTGCTAAAGAATTGAAAAAACTATGGAATATGAAGGTGACAATTATACCAATTGTGATTGGTGCTTTTAGCACGGTAACTAAAGGATTACTAAAGGGTCTGGAAGATTTGGAAGTTGACGTCCGAGTGGAGACCATCCAAACAACAGCATTATTGAAGACGGCCAGAATACTGAGAAGAGTCCTGGAGACCTGAGGAGACTTGCTGTCACTCAATCTCCAGTGAAAGACCATCATCTTATGCTCATGTGAGAACTCTAATGAGTAAATAATAATAATAATAATAATAATAATAATGCGCCATGCTAAAGAAGAAATAGAACAATCAAATCAAGAAATAAATCAGAACGCTCAGATAAAAGGAAAATTACTAGTACCAGGGAATATTGGAAACGGACACCATCAAACAAGTGGAGATGAAAGAAAAAAATTAAAAAAGAGTATCTCAGGCGAACAAGAAAACTGCTCGAAACCAAACCCTACAACAGGAATCTCATCAAAGGGACAAACACCAGTCCTCCTTGTAAGATAGTAGGGACCATTCTTGAAATGGACAAAGGAAGAACTTTCAAAAAATGGGCCAGAGAACAAGATGGCTAATAATGATATATAAGGCCTTACATCCGAGAGATGACATAGAATATGTGTATCAAGATAAGAAGGAGGAATGACTAACCAATAGTGTTGATGCATCAATACAACGACTCGAAGACTCCATAAAAAAAGAGCAAAGAAAGACTAATCACAGCAACCAGTAACATTCCAAACTGCACAATGATCAACAGAACAACAATAACTAGGAAGCAGATATGGAAAGAAAAACAACTGGATGGATATTTCAAGCGACAAACTGACGAAATCTCACGCGAAAAGAATTGGACATGGCTAAGAGATAAACTGAATCTCTTCTAATAGCTGCGCAAAACAACCGCATGAGGACCAACTATGTTAATGCAAAATAGATGAGGCGCAACAAAATAGCAACAAAAACGTAGGTTATGTGGCGATAGAAATGAAATTATCAATCACATAAGTGAATGCAGCTAACTAGCACCAAAAGAGTACAAGCCTAGACACGACTGAATAGGGAAGCTGAATCACTGAGAACTACACAAGAAATTTAAATTTTACCATACAAACAAGTGGTAGGTGCACAATCCAGAATCTACCCCAGAGAATGAGACGCAAAAAGTTTTCTACGATTTTCAGATACAAACAGATCACCTAATCTTGACCCGACGACCAGACCTAGTGTTAGTCAATAAAAAATCCAAAGAAAGCGAAAAAGAAGAGAAGTACTTAGACTTTTCCAGAGAACTAAAAAAAAAAAACTGTGCAACAAAAAGGTGACAGTGATATCAATTGTAATTGGTGCACTTGGAACAATCTCCAAAGGATTGGTAAATGGACTGGAAGACTTACAAATCGGACGACGAATCGATACCATCGAGACGACAGCATTATTAAGATCGATCAAAATTCTAAGAAGAGTCCTGGAGACTTGAAGAGACTTAATGTCAGTCAAAATCCTGTGAAAAATTCTAAGAAGAGTCCTGGAGACTTGAAGAGACTTAATGTCAGTCAAAATCCTGTGAAAAATCATCAGATAATGCTGGCGTGAAAAACTCTCAAAAGAGTAAAATAATAATAATAATAATAATAATAATAATAATAATAATAATAATAATAATAAAAGTCAAAAAGTAATTTCACCTCAAAAGAGCAAAAATAAACTAGCCCCAACCCAGCGAGGAAATATATTCTAATGCAATTAGTCTGGCCAAAAATATAAATAAAATGAAGTGACTTTTACTATTGATTTGAATATTGCAGAAGACTGGACAGTCGTAAGTCAGCAACAACTAATCATTTTTTTATCTCACATCTCGCCTTATTATCAATGAATTTGTGTGAATTTGGAGTTGGTTACCTGAATCTATCGATTCTTCGTCAGAGAAAACTTTCAAAGAAAGAACCGGGTAATAATTGAAAAGTTTTATCGAGAAAACGCATTGAAATATCGAGCCAAAAAATGTGGGCTTTAACTAAGATAAAGCTTAATCATCTTAAAGGTATATTTTATTATGTATTTTTCTGGTCCACAGAAGTGTCACCTTCCTCGGCATAATACCAGGTTACAACTGTGACAGGAGCCCAGATAATAATCGATCCCTGGGTCTAGTATACTATTCATGGAAAATGTCAAACTTGAATCTAAATCAACGTGGAACTCAGATTACAGATTTGACTATCATGATCGGCAAGTGCTCACTGATAGGCAACGTAGGACACCTGCTGTGTATCCTGCTAATGTTGGCTGATTTCAGGTAAACAAATGACTACAGTAGCAGCAGCAGCAGCAGCAACAGCTCAACCGAGAGACACTAACGAAAAAAATGAACCAGAGAAGACAACAAAAATGTTCTTCACTGTTATTTCACGAGCAAACCAGTGTTGTATAGTCATATGCAGATTCATCTACATATACATGCAGAATACATATTGACGCAATAATAAAGACGAGCGACACTTCTTTAAAAAATATACCTCTCACTTTATTTGAAAGATTGCGTGTGAGAGGGAGCTGGAGACCGAACAGGACTGCAATATATTGACCCCCACTCTGATGGCCATCAGCGTTATGTCTTCCTCGTTCTCCAGGGCTGCACAACCGGAGGCCTGGGGGCCCTCTCCGCTGGGTGCGGCTTTCTCTTCCGCATCTTGTCACTAACGGGTCTGGTCCAAACTCACTGACTTCCTGTCTTCACCGAGTTATATAATAGTTCAATCGGCCACTCAATATCTTTGGAATGGTATGTTTGATTGTCATCAAGCGGAAATAACTGTCATGCAGTTCACAGGTCACTCTCTTCCAGTGCATCAGTCTATGACTGTACATTGGGATTTTAACTTGTCCCATATTGTCAGCCAAGCCCGCCTACGCGATTTCTTCCCATAACTGCCATCGGAATGTGTCACTTCCTTCCGGTGCATCACTTTGGAATGGCATGTTTGGCCGGGTCGAAGGTCAATATACAACATCAGCACTAAGAGGGTATAAAAAAAGAATGATTGGAATTTTGGAAAGAATACGCTAGATTTAATACAACAAGCCAAAGACTTACTGACCAGGTTAAATGGACTTTAAAGAAAAGTTGGTTTTCTATGTAGAGATACTCGAAATCTGAGGACATGTAAGTCCGGAAGAATATGAAAAAAATGTCCTCTAGCAGAATTAGAGCTCTAAATGCTAAAAAATAAGGACCTCTTAACCGAAATGAAACACAAAATACTAGATATAAAACACCATATACCCCACCTTCACAAAACAAATGTTAACGCAAGAAGACAGAATAAATGTAGAGTTGATAAAGAAAATCAAAACTGAAAAGAAGACGACATTACCATCTCTCAGGAGCCAAAATTAGAAAAAAGTTGTGGTCAAAATCGAAAAAATAAACAATTTATAACCGAATATCTCACCGGGAAACATCAAAGAACTAAACGGACTAATTTATGCTAGATTGAAACTTTTCTGTGATAGAATTCGTATAACCCAAGGGAACCCAAACAGAAATACAAAGCCTGGATGGAAAATTAGATCAGAAGGACAGATAAAAAAAATGTGACGACAAGCAAAATTATTGAGGAAGGAAAAACATACAAGGATATATTCGGATGAAAAGAACAGAACAGCTGGCAAGTTTGACAATTCAACTTGAAGAAATAAATCCAAAAATATTTGGCGAAAGAAAGGAGATTAAAACGATGCCGGGACAAAAGTCAAGCAATACGAACAAAACAGGCCCTTCAAAAATAACCAAAGAAAATTATTAGGTGGAGAATATATGAGAACAAATCAAGAACAGAATGCAAAGTAGGCAAAATAATTTTGGATTAAGATATGGGAACAGAAAAGCATAACAGAAAGGTCGTATAGATAAAAAAAAAAAAAAAACAGGAAAAAAGAATTACCAGGATTCAAAGGAAGTCCTGAGGGGGGCATATATCTGAACTCTCTAAGAACAACTCTCCAGAAAGTGCTGAATTGAAAAACACCCAGCCATTACAGCATACGTAGATACTGGTTTTAAAATTCACGTCCCTCTATGACAGATTAATTCTACAAATGAGTAAATATATAAAAGAAACAAGTATACCTGATTTGACAGCTGAGTGGAAAACCACCCTGATTCAGAAAGATCCCGAAAAAGGAACAATCGTCAGCAACTATAGATCGATAACGTGTCTACCTCTGATCTGGAAAATTCTGACCGCACAGAATCTTATATATACGTGGAGGTTCCCGTGGTGTAATGGTTATTATCGTAGGAAATGGACACGGCGACACGAGTTCAAATCCTGGACGAGACTGATTGCATTTCACATAGCACTAATACCCTTAGGAAAGGCATGAATCCAATTATTCTCCCTCCAGCTATGGATAAATAGTAGGGCAGACTAGGTTCTTTAGCCTTGGTGAGGAAACTAGTCTAGGAGAAGGAAAACTCTGAATTCAAACCTGTTAAACTCCGCTTAAAAATTGACCCTGTGTCATATCCTGCCCGAGCGGAGGGGTGGGTAAATATGAGAATCTTATATACGTGGATCATTTAATAAGTTTCCAGACTTTTTTCGTATGGGCACTTTTATTGATAGTACGCACATAAAACTCGATGTAATCTCCTCCGGCTGAAATGCACTTGTTGTACCGCCCCAACAACTTCGAAATGGCCCCATGGAAGTCCTCTTGTGTGAGCGTGTCAATGATCTTCGCTGCAGTCTCTTTCATCTACTCAATTGTCTCATAATGACAGCGTCTGAGCTTAGGGAATAAGTAAAAGTCACTGGGAGCAAGGTCTGGACTATAGGGAGGCTGAGGAACTGTCTTGATGCCCATCTTGGTCAAATAGTCTGTGACAAGGATGAACTCCCTTAAAACTTCAACATAGTAACCCTAACCCTAACCCTTTGGCCAATCAACTGTGGTGTTCTGACTTCCTTACTCCTCCCACACCTCTCATCATCCCTCACAGACTCCCTGCCTTCCTTGAATCTCTTATGCCACTCTGATACTCGATTCATACAAGATGCTCCAAAAGCAGTCTGAAGCATTCCATACGTTTCTGTGGCCTTTTTTTCAAGTTTAAAACAGAATTTTATTTCATATCGTTCTTCTAAAGTGCCCTCACGTCCAAATTGCATTTTTGAAATTCACCAGCTGTGACAATCAGGCTTTAGTAGGGTGTATTCCAGTTGCTGCTGTAGCTGAACCTTTGAACCTAAAATCATAAATATTCGCCAGTCATCTCATAAGATGTATAGCAATAAGATACTGAATCTTCAAGAGTCTACGACAATTTTAAATGCCTGTACAAAAAAAAGTCTGGAAATTTATTGAATTCCCCACGTATGTCGAAGACTATTTCCGGACGAACAGAAAGGATGCCACAAGAGACCAAAAGGAGCCGGTGACCTACTATAAATAGATTAACACATTCTTAAAGAGACCAAAATGAGGTCTAAAAATGTAGCCATTGCATAAATCGACTACAAAAAGGCCTATGATATGGACCTGGATACTTGCATATCAAATTGTCTGAAAGTGTACAAATATCAGTCAAAATCAGAAAATTCATCACGGACGCCTGGAAAATGGAATCAAAAGCGAAAGGAAAAATTTTAACGGGGGTGAAAATCCAAAAAGGTATCATCCAAAGAGACTCGCTTTCGCCATGACTTTATCAAATCGCAATGAGGCTACTCTGTTAAATAGTTAGGAAATCCATTGGGGGTTACAAATTTACAAAATCACAAAAAAAGATTAATCACTTTCTGTACCACGATGACATCAAGCTATTTGCATTAAAAATGAAAAATAACAGGACACTTTGACACAAACAATAAGAATATACAGCCAAGATATAGGAATCGAATTTAGCATAGAAAAATGTGTCATGCTCATAATGAAAAGTGGAAATAAAGAAGCAATGGAAGAAAAAGAAATGCCAAATTAGGAAAGAATTAAAACGTTCAGATAGAAGGAAAACTACAAATTCTTGGGAATATTGGAAGCAGATACCATCAGACAAGCAGAGATGAAAGGAAAAATTAGAAATGAATACCTCAGACGAACGAGAAAACTTCTTGAAACCAAGCTTTGCAACGGAAATCTCATCGAAGAGATAACTCCATGTAAGGTACTCGGAACCATTTTTAAAATGGACAAGCACAATGATCTTAGAAAAATGGACAAGCACAATCAAATTGATGACTATGCTAAAAAGATAACATAAACAGACTATATGTATCAAGAAATGAAGGAGGAAGAGAACTCGCAAGCATTGAGGACTTGATCAATGCACCAATAAAAGGACCCAAGGAATACATTAAAGATAGCAACAAAAAAAAGAGATTAATCACAGTAGTGAGAAACACTATGAGCCATGTAAGACCAGACAGGAAAAATAAATACAAGTTAGGAAACAGAAATTGACAGAAAACAACTGTATGGATATTTCAAGCGACAAACTGACGAAATTTCGAACGAGAAAACCTGAACGTGGCTACGAAGGAAAAACCTCAAGAAAAAAAAGCTTCATCTCTTCTTATAGTTGCATAAAACAACGCCGTAAGGACCAATTAAAGCGAAAGTCAATTACACGCTACATAATAGCAAATGTAGATTATGTGGGGCAAAAGGTGATACAGTAAATGACATAATAAGGGGATGCAGCAATTGTGCGAAAGGAGCACATATATGACTGGTTAGAAAAGTTGATCCAATTGAATTGTGCAAAAGAGTGAAACGTGACCATACTACCGAAAGTTATATGCACAAACCCGAATCAGTCCGAGAGAATGAGACCCATAAAATTATCTGGGTTCTTGAGATACATTTGGATCACCTAATTCCTGCTAGAAGAGCAAACCTATAATCAATTAACAAAAAAAAAAAAGAGAACTTACCATCCTGTAAGTTTTTTCGTTCCTGTAAATCACAGAGTGAAAATAAAAGAAAGGAAAGAAAATTATTTAGACCTTGCCCTTGAACTGAAAAAATTGTGAAACATGATGAGGATAATGATGCTGCCATTTGTGGTTAGTGCGCTTGGAAAAGTCCCCTCGAGCTGGGAGAAGAGACTGAATGAGAGGAAATCAATTGGAAAATCAAAATCATCATTACTACATCATTACTGCGATTGACTAGAATACTGAACAGCAGAGAATAGCTCTCACTCAGACTCCAGCGAAAGATTACTAACTAACGCTGGAGTAAAATAACAAGTAATATATTAAATAATAATAATAATAATCAAAGGAATAAACACCAGGCCTGCTTCCCTTGTAAGAAACTCGGGATTATTTTTGAAGAGGACAAGGGAAGAACTTAAACAAATGGACAAGAGAATAAGAAAACTAATGATGATGCATAAGGTCTTATATCTGAGAGTTGACACAAACAGAATGTATGTGTCAAGAAAAGAAGGATACAGCGACTCGAAGACAACATAAAAAATCACGGAAGAAAACTGATTACAGCCATCAAAAACAATACAGACAACGCAATCAACAGAACAGAAATAAACAGAAAAGAAAAATGGAAAGGAAAACAACTGTACGGACATTTCAAGAGACAAACAAACGAAAGCTCACACTAGAAAACTTTGGCGTGGCTAAGAAAGGGAAACCTTTAGAGAGAAGCAGATTCTCTTGATTGCTGCACAAAGCAACGCTATGAGAACTAACTATGTTAAAGCAAGAATATATAAGACACAGCAAAATAGCAAATGTAGGTTATATGGTGATAAAGACGAAACGATCAATCACATAATAAGCGAATGCGACAAAGTAGTACTAAAAGTGTATAAGGCTAGACTGGGTGGGCAAGGTGATCCACTGGAAATTGTGCAAGAAGTTTAAATTTGATCACACGAACAAATTGTATATGCACAACTCAGAAGCTGTCCTGGAAAATGAGACACACAAAGTTCACTGGGATTTTGAAATACAAACGGATCACCTAATATCGACCAGACGACCAGACTTGGAGAAAGTCAACAAAAAGAAGAGAACCTGCCGGCTGATCACCGGGTAAAATCGAAAGAAAGTGAAAAAAAGTACTTAGACCTTGCTAAAGAACTGAAAAAACGATGGAACGAGAAAATAACGGTGATACCAATTGTAATTGATGCGCTTAGTACAGTCACCAAAGTATTGATAATGAGACTGGAGGACTTGGAAATAAGAGGACGAGTGGAGACCATCCAAACAATAACATTATTATGATTGGCCGGAATAATGAGAAAAGTCCTGGAGACTTGAGGAAATTTGCTGTCACTCAAACTTCAGTGAGAAACCATGAGTTTACGCTGATGTGAAAAACTCTCAAAGGAGTAATGATAATAATAAGCTATGGAATATGAAGGCGACAGTGATACCAATTGTAATCGGTGCACTCGGAACAATCGCCAAAGGATTGGTGGAGGGACTGGAAGATTTAAATATCGGAGAACGAACAAAGACCATCTAGACTACAGCATTGTTAAGATCAGCCAAAATAGTGAGAGCAATCCTGAAGATCTGAAGAGACTTGCTGTCACTCAGAATCCAGTGAAAAACCATCTACTAATGTTGGTGTGAAAAACTCGCAAAGAAGAAGAAGAAGAAGAATTAATCGAATGCAGCAAAATAGCACAGAAGAAGTATAAGACTAGACAGGACTGGGAGGGCAAGGTGATCCACTGGGTGTTGAGCAAGAAATTTAAATTTGATCATACGAACAAACGGTATATGCACAACCTGGCATCTGTCGTAGAAGATGACGCACATAAACTCCTATGGGACTTCGACATACAAACGGATCACCTAATCTCGGCCAGAAGACCAGACCTTATAATCAACAACAAAAAAGAGAACTTGCAAAATTGTGGATTTTGTTGCCCTGGCTGACCACAGAATAAAACTGAAAAAATGTGAAACGAAGGATAAGAACCTCGACCTTAGTAGGGAATTGAAAAAACTATGGAACATAGAGGTGACAATTGTACCAATCGTGATCGGTGCTTTTGATACAGTAACTAAAGGATTATCAAAAGGACTGGAGGACTTGGAGGTTGGAGGACGAGTGGAGACCATCCAAACTACAGTGCTTTTGAGAACGGCCAGAATGCTAAGAAAAGTACTGGAAAATTGAGGAGACTTGCTGTCACTCGGTCTCCAGTGAAAGACCATCAGCTAAAACTGATGAGAAAAACTCTCAATGAATAATAATAATAATAATAATAATAATAATAATAATTGACTGAGAAAAGACTTTCTATTTACTTTTAAATTTTAATCTTTTATTATTTTGCGACATTAAAGAAAATGGTGATAAAAAAAATCAAAGAATAAATTGGAATAATGAAGATAAAAAACAGGAGTGGAGGGTTGTCAACAAGTTCATTGGAATGGTTGGGATGGAGAAAGATGAACCATCTTTAAATGATTCCAGAGATTCGATGCAGAAGAATTCAAAGCCTTCAATGTAATTACAATCGTATTATCTTCTCTTCGAAGCCAATTATTAACTGGGTGGACCTGCTGCAACCAATTACGTTCCGAGAAAGAAAAGAAAGAAAAAAATGCGTCCAAGAATTAACTTATTACTTTCTTCGGATTTCGACATTAATTCGCACTGTAAATTACAACTGTCTTTGAAAATGATCAAAAATATATTGCATCCTTCTTTTCCATATCTCTCCTGGTTTATTAGGATAGTTACAATCGGTTGGAATGCAGTGGAAACGCCTGTTTTAGTTGACTAAACAAATGTTATCGATTGCATAGAGTTAAAATTTGCTTTGGTTGAATGAATGTTTTCCCAGTGATTTCTAGGAATACACGACGAGTAATTTCCTTTCATTGCATCTTTACGGACCCATGGGCGTGGGGGGGGGTTACTTGACAGCGCCCATCTCCTCTTCCATTATCTATTGGGTGGTAAAAATGCCATGTTGAGTATTTTGCCGTCATTGCATCTTTTGAAGCAATAGGGTTTACTTGACTGAGTAAATCTTATCAATAAGTAACGCGACATTTCGTACTAGGTTACAAGGTTAAAATGTTACAAGGTTAAAAGGTAGTAGCCGCAAGAAATGATCCCTGAACTGACTTATTATTGAATGCATAAGATAGATAGTCTTTTACCAAGTAAAAAGACGCCGACTGTTCTGTTATTTTCTCATAACTGATTTAGAATTGAGTTCAAGCCTTTTCCCAGCTCTTTTGTATCAAGTGGATATACCAACGATGTCCAAGACACAGAACACGTTTCACAAATTCCATTCACTCCATTCTCAGGTCACCTGCACTCCAAAAAGTTGCACTGAACATGCTTTTTTTTTCTTTCATTCCTTTTTAAATCTAAATAATATCATTAATGGTGAAACTTCAATAAGTACACACAATTTTAAAACGTTTACTGGTATGAAGAACATTTGACTCCATCGAATTTAGTTGTCAAAATTTATGAGACGAAGCTTGATGACTGTTATCATTATGGGTTTTCGGACAATTGTCTTCATCTTTATTGTTATTTCCACAACGTTTCGGTCGATATGTCCTCCAGCCTTCTTCAGGTGATTGTTGAACTCGGGAACCTTCACGGAACTTCGAACTACGTCCTTCATTGAATCCACGGGGGTCATCTGTTCTGATTCCGTTAGCCATAACCAGTGTTGGCTAACATATACATGGAATACTTTGAAGAAATGGCATTAGGATCTACATCACTAAAGCCATTTGTGTGGCTTAGATACGAAGATGACACTTTCATTCTCTAGCCTCATCGGGAAGATGTTCAGATATTACTTGATCACGTGAACTCAATCCGAGCATCTATACAGTTCACTATGGAGAAAGAGCAAGATAAACAAATTACCCTTCCTCGATGTATTAGTAACACGCACAGAGCAAGAATTCAGGTCATCTGTGTATCGTAATCCCACCTTCACCGGACAGTACCTCAATTTCAACTCCCATCATCCATATACGGTAAAGAAAAGAATAGTCCGTTGCTTACAACATCGAGCAAAAACTATTAGTAGCGATACTGATGCATATCAAGAAGAAATGATTAGTTTAAGACACAACCTCCATCGTAACAACTACCCAGAGCGCATAACATCGGCTCCAAGAAACCTAGATAGGAGGATAGAGGACAATACCCGAAAACTCGCCACAGTATGTCTGCCCTGTGTCAAAGGACAGAGCCAAAATGATCCAAAAGATATGTAGTCCATATGACATCAGGACAGTATTCACAAGTGGTTCAACTCTCCGGAGATATCTCTTACGGGTCAAGCCACCAACGGAATTCAACATGATCAAGAACTGTGTTTACCCCATCCCTTGCATTTGTGGCAAAATATACAAAGGCGAGACAGGTCGCCCACTAAAAGTAAGGCTAGAAGAACATTGGAAGGCAGTACTACTAGGCGAGATTGAAAAGTCGGGTATGGCAGATCATATATGGAAGGAAAAGGGAAACTATCTGCCCTTATGGGATAAAGTTGAAATAATTGATAGGGCCGGACATTGGAGGATTAGACGCCTAAAGGAATCAGCACATATGTTGGGCAACAATGACCTGCTGAGTAGACCAAGTATAGAGATGAATACAATATGGAAACCGATAATTAAGAAGGCTAGATGAAAAAAATCTGAATATGAGCATAGGTAAAAATCAAAAATAATAGTAGTAATCCTACTCAAGTAAGAACATTTAGCTTATAAGTCCCAAAATTTCCCTCTGAATTGTCCAGCAGGACACATAGCGTAACGGTTATAGGCGTTGGATTCCTAAGCTTTGGATCCCTAATGAGACAATCATCTTAAGGTTGCAGGTTCAATCCTGGCTGCAAGCGAGTTACAATACAGGGATACTTAACACTTGTACCCGTTTATGGCTAACAGAATCAGAACAGGCGATCCCCGTGGATTCAATAAAGGACGTAGTTCGAAGTTCCGTGAAGATTCCCGAGTTCAACAATCACCTGAAGAAGGTCGGGGGACATATCGGCGGAAATAACAATGAAGATGAAGACAATAGTCCGAAAACCCTTAATGATAACAATCCGTCGAATTTACTGAAATTTCCAAATGATTTATTTCATTCTCTAAGTTTACGTGATAAAATCTTCGTTGTCATATTTGCCAGTAGATCAATTTACCCATTCAACTATGTTTATTTTGGACTCCATGGTCAACTGACTGTATTTTCTTATAATTAACAATTTTATCCCTTTCTTAATATAATCTACATTTGCTTTTTTGCAATGTTTTGTCTTGGCTTTCATATTGTTGGTTCTTATTGAATGTTTCTAGGCAAACATTAATAAAAGATCTGGTTTCCTCTACAAGAATTTATTTTTATTTATCTCTGAAAATATTAATGCAATTGGGTTTTTTTCCCATTTCTTCCCATTTATCATTTTGATAGCTGCCCTTTACTCAGTTCTACGATAGATATTGACTGTAATAATTAGCCTTTCGGAAATATGCTTTGTGTATATCTTAAATCCCTTGATAACAACATCCACAAAATCCTCAATATTGACATTCTTTCCTTTTTATATATAATCCATTTCCGTTATTTCGATTTCAGAATTTACATGATAATCAATTGCCAATAAATGTATTAAAGTAAATACTATATAATTAGCATTTAATAGTGGTGCTTTATTAAGCTTGGATTAATTAGCCACAAGGCCAGAAATTATGAGGCAAAAAAAAATGAGAATTACACTCCGTATCAATGGTCTGATAGCCTAAATCGCTAAACACTACATCACAGGAGATCTCAAGAATTTCATCGTTAATATCTTAGAGAAATTATAATGATTGGATGCGAGCAAACGCTGACCCAATACTATTATTGCGAAACTACACATTGGAATGAAAGTTGCTTTATTATATAAGTTAGAGTACGCTAACATTATTGTCATAATAAAAATATCGAAGCGGAGTCATCGTGGTGCCGTGTCTGACGTGCTGGACTGTGACATCGTAGTTTACGGGTTCGAACTCTTGTCACGCTAATATGTTTCCATTGTGACTTATACTTTTAAGAAAGGTATGAACCCCCATTTAAGCCCAAAGGGTTAAATAGTTCCACAATTGTTCTTCTGCAAGGATAGATTTCGTTTTAGATAACCCATGAAAGTTTATATGCCTTTGAACAAAGAAACCAAATTAAACCAAAAAATCTAATGTATCATTTTTGCTAACGATAAGATAAATGGAAGAATACCTGCATATGATATTATAGATTCAATTTGCTTGGAAAAGGGATAATTTCAACAATACTCTGATTGTTAATTGATGAACTGGTTGATTTTAACGGTATGTCAACTCATGCAGGGATATTTTATGCCGAGAGGTTATGGAACCGTGTTCAGTGTAAGTTAATATTTACATTTTTGGTGTAGATTTTTAAAAGAATTTTTTCCCCAATTTCTCCTACCGAATTCTAGGAATTTTTTAACTGATTTACTTGACTCATAGATGAAACACTGACATACACTCTACCTCCAAGTCAGATTGAACCTGGGATTAATGAGAATGAAGGGGTTCTTCATACTCCCCAGATCTCTAGAACTGCTTTTATAAGTTCTTTATATAATCGGCGTATTCTAAGCTCCGCAGCGCTAGAAATATTGTGAAGTCAGACCCCTTAGATAAGATGGCTACTATGAAAGTTTGTCTGTTTTTTTTTCTTTGGTTTGCTGTTCAACAGAGACTTAGTGTTATATAGTCACAACGATACATATACATATACATCATATAAGCAGAACATAATGACGAACTTCAAAGAACAATGAACACACTTCTTTATAAAAATATACTTCTCACACTATATTCTCGAAAGGGTTGATGTTGGTTATGTGTGAGATGTGAGTTGGAGACGGAGAGAGACTGCCACATATTGACTCCAAGTTCCTCTGACCATAGCAGCACTTCTTCCTCATTCTGCTAGGCTGCTCAACCGGGGTCCTGAGGGCCCAAGCCCTCTGTCTGGAGCTGGCTCTCACTCCGGCATCTCATCTCCAACTGCGACTGGAACTCTAACTCGAACTGACTCGAACTCAGCCTCGAACTGACTCAAGCCGTCGGTGGCACCTGGTTATATAATTGTTTGACACCCACCTGCTTCCTGTGGGCGTACGCATCTGCACTGAATTCAACCACGTCCACAGGTCAAGGTGATATTCCGATATCTTCGACCGAATGCACCTGTTTCTTGATTGACGGCTAGGTCGATGGTCAATAGGTTACATTAGTTGTCAACAGATCAATGTATTGGTTTGGTTTTTGTGATAAAAATGAATTCTTTTTCTTACTTTCCGATTTTCTAGTAAAATACTTTCTATTTGCTTATTAGAGGTGATAATGTAAAGATGTTAGGTTTGGTTTGGTTTGGTTTGGTTTCTTTGTTTAGTAACGGTGGGTTATTTAATGACAAAGCCATCCTTGAAGAACAAAATTTGTACGATTTTACCCCGATCTGGTGAAAAAGGGGGTTTACACCTTTCCCAAGAGTATAAGTCCGAATATGAACGTAATAGTGCGGCTGGAGTTCGAACCTTCTTACTACGAAGTTGCAGGCCAGCCCATCAGCCAATATGCCGCGAAGAGAAGAGAGATGAAAAAATATCTGAACAGAAGCAAAATCGGATAGACACGGATACTTTGAAGCCAATATCGATTATCTCACATAATCACTGACTTTATTGTAATTACTTGGAATGACTCGTCAGAAAAAGCTTTTTAGTTTTAATTTTTATATAATAAAAAAAAACAGCTTTCACGTGATTTCTTCCATTACATCTTATCATTGTACGCTGTAACTAACATCTTTTGTGTTGATCGAGACATAAAAAAAAGTGTTGTTCTTATCTATTTATTAACAACTGGGTGATGTATATATCTATCGAATCGAAACTTCGAATAACGAACTATGAGAGCATTAAATGTTAAATGACCGCCACTAAAGTAGAAACTTGAAATTAAAATCAGTCACTTAAAATAACAATGTCTTTATCAATTAAATGACAGCATATTTCCCAAAAATTATTTTAAAAAGTTTCGATCTTAGCTTAATACCAGACGAGTTTATCAAGAATAGGATTTTTTAAAGTTCTTCACAAAAAAAAATCATTCTACATTATTCTTTCTGAATTTAAGAACTAAATATCGATTGCTTGCCGTAAGTTGATATTTTAGTATTCATTCCAATATTAAATTCTGATCAGCGTTTTAAGAAAATTACTTAAAAAAAAAATGACTATAAAAAATCATTTACCCTAATATTTATTTACTTATTTATTTATTCATTTATTTATTTTGCTTTTTAATTTAGAAATTAATACCTTCAAAAGATATTTAAAAGGACATATGGTTAGGCTAAGCCTGCTTTCGTTTTTCATTATTAGCTGTAGAAAGAGCGTTGTTGTTGGTGGTGGGGTTGTTATTATCATCGTTTTTTTTATAATCAATAGTTGTAGTTGTATTTCTAGTTCCATATCATCATCATCATCATTGTTATTATGGTTTTATTTTAATAACAAGGAATATGAGGAATTGTTTATTTGAGTTTTAAACTCGACGTCTAAATCTATAATTATAAGCACTGGAAGATGATTAAGTGTTTCAACGTTATTAAATCGAAGATTATTGGATATTTCAACAATATTAAATTGAAGAACGAAGTCGGATCAGGAACAGCCTCAATACTATCTTGCATGATAAATTCAATTTCTTTTCATAATATTTTGATGATTTTTTTTCTTTCAAATTATTCTAAAATCTATTTTATACTTGGTAACTGCACCCTTCTTCTCCATATCCATCACGCATTCTTTTTTTTTCACGTTTTTTTCCCGCAGTAGATTTGCACATAAGTGCATGTGAATGTTCATGTGTGTCTTTGTCTACGTGATATATATATGTGTGTGTGTGGAGAGAGAGAGAGAGAGAGAGAGAGACTGACAAACAGACAGACAGAGAAAACAGGAGAGAAGGGAGAGAGAGAGAGAGTGGGGAGTGGCTAAGTACTCAATGCTTGAAATATCTTTTCATTAAAGTTTTATGTAAAAATGTTCAAACTTTTAAATCAGTTAACTTTTTCACTAAAATGTTTAACTCTTGTAATTTCGGTAAAGATAAAAATTAAATTAAATTGATAACAAAAGAAAAAAATCTCTTTCGATTTCAAAGAGAAAAAGTCAGTACACAGATCTAATTCAGTCATGATTTTTGAAAAATTTGACGCTACCTGATCTTAAAAACCTGAAACAGACAAATTTTTTATTCATTATACTTTATTTTTTTGTTCATTTCCTAATTGTTATGTGAATAATACAAGACACAACATTTAATTGTGAAAGCACAAATTGGTTTTGTATGGCTACATCGCTATGTTGGATGCCTATGATAAAAAAAAAATTATCTTACAGGGAAAATATTTATAGGTTTTGCTAATAATAATAATAATAATAATAATAATAATATGGTCCCACAAAGCTGGATACTATACTGTCTCAAAATGTACAAAATATCACATGAAGTCATAAACTTCATTTAAAAGACCATGAAAACCTGGAGAGTGGAGCTGACTGCAGGAGGAAGAAGCTAAGCTGAAACAAAGATCCAATGCGGGATTTTCACCCTTACTATTCATTATAGCCATGATACCACTGAACCACATACTCAGAAAATGCACTGCCGTATACAAACTCAGCAGATCGCAAGAGAAGGTCAATCACGTAATGTACATGGATGACATTAAACAATTTGCAAAAAATAAAAAAGAACTGGAAACTCCCATACACGCCGTTAGAATATACAGTCAGGACATAAGAATGGAATTTGGCATAGAAAAATGTGCCATGCTCGTCACGAAAAGTGGCAAACGACATATGACTGACGGAATGGAACTACCAAATCACGACAAAATTAGAACGCTCGGAGAAAATGAAACCTACAAATACTTGGGTATCTTGGAGGCTGACACCATCAAACAAGTGCAAATGAAAGACAACATTCGAAAAGAATATCTCAGGAGAACTAGAAAACTACTCGAGACAAAACTCTCCAGCAGAAACCTCATCAAAGGAATAAATGCTTGGGCTGTACCCCTCGTTAGATATTCTAGACCCTTCCTCAAGTGGACCAGAGATGAACTTAAACAAATGGATCAAAGAACAAGCAAACTAATGACCATGCATAAGGCATTACACCTTAGAGACGATGTTGACAGACTATAAGTATCTAGAAAAGAGGGAGGAAGTGGACTTGCCAGCATCGAAGACAGTGTGGACGCATCGATACAAAACAGCTTGAAGACTACATAGAAAAACACGAACGAGGACTGATTACAGACATCAGAAACGATACGGACAACACGATAGACGAAAGAATGACAACAACTAGGAAACAAAAATGGGAGGAAAAATAACTCTATGGCCGCTTTAAACGTCTAATAAACAACATCTCATGCCAGAAAACCTGGACCTGGCTAAGGAAAGGAAACCTTAAGGGAGAAACGGAAACCCTCTTAAAAGTAGCACAGGACAACGCCATAAGAACCAATCATATCAAAGCGAGGATAGATAAGACGCAACAAAACAGTAGATGTAGAATATACGGTGACAAAGATGAAACGATCAATCACATAATAAGCGAATGCAGCAAATTAGCACAAAAGAAGTATAAGGCGAGACATGATTGGGTCGGCAAGGTGATCTACTGGGAAATGTGCAAGAAATTCAAAGTTGACCATACTAACAAATGGTATATGTACAACCCAGCACCCGTCCTAGAAAATGACACGCATAAACTCCAAAACAGCCAGAAGACTAGATCTTATAATAATCAACAACAACAAAAAAAGAGTTTGCAAAATTGTCGACTTTGCTGTCCTGGCGCACCACCGAACAAAACTGAAGGAAAGTGAAAAGAAGGATAAGTACCTCGACCTTGCAAGGGAATTGAAAAAGCTGTGGAACATGAAAGTAACGATTGTGCCAATCGTGATTGGTGCGTTTGGCACAATAACTAAAGGATTATTAAAAGGCCTGGAGGACTTGGAAGTTGGCGGACGGGTAGAGACTATCCAAACGACAGCATTGCTGAGAAGAGCCAAAATCCTGAGACGAGTCCTGGAGATTTGAGGAGACTTGCTGTCACTCAGACTCCAGTGAAAAACCATCAGCTAACGCTGATTTGAAAAACTCTGAGTAAAATAATAATAATAATAATAATATTAGTAATAATACGATTGTGATTGGTGCTTTTGGCACAGTAACTAAAGGGTTATTAAAGGGACTGGAGGACTTGGAAATTGGAGGACGTGTGGAGACCATCCAAACTACAGCATTATTGAAGACGGCCAGAATGCTGAGAAGAGTCCTGGAGACTTGAGGAGACTTGCTATCACTCAAACTCCAGTCAAAAACCATCAGCTAACGCTGATGCGAAAAATTCAAAAAAAAGTATATAATAATAAAAATACCGCAGAGTGAAAATCAAAGAAAACGAAAAGAGAAAAAAGTACTTGGTCCTTACCAGAGAACTAAAAAAGCAATGGAACATGAAAGTGATGGTGATACCTATTGTAATTGGCGCACTCGGAAAGATCCCAAAACCCTTGGGGAAGAGTCTGGCAGAGTTGGGAATGGGAGTAGGAGCAGAGACCATTCAAACTACGGAATGTTAAAGATCGGCCAGAATACTGAGAAGAGTCCTGGAGACTTCTGGTGATTTGCTATCACGCAGACTCCAGTGAAAGAACATCAGCTAACACTAGTGAAAAAAACTCGTAAAAAGTATTAATAATAATAATAGTTATTTGGTGTTACGGAATAAAACATGAAAGAAATTGAAAAGATTGGCATATACTTGGACCTTGCCAGAAAACTAATGAAAATCAGTTTAACATTAGGGTGACGGTGGTAACAATTGTAGTTGGAACACTTGGAACAGTCCTCAAAGACTTGGAATGAAGGAATTGGGGATCAAAAGGGAAATCGAGACCATCCAGACCAAAGTATTGTTAAGATCGACTAGAATACCGAGAAGAGTCCTGGCCACGTGAGGAGACCTGTTGTCACTAAGACTTTAGAGCAAGACGTCCTGGTGGGAAAAACTTGAAAGCAGTAAAGTTAATTCTATATTTTAAAATATTTTGAAATATCATATTAATAATTTTGAGATACAAACATATCAGCTAATCCAAGCCAGAAAGCCAGATTCAGTGTTAATTAAGAACAATAAGTTGTCATCTGGTGGATGTTCCAACCGACCACTCCGTAAAAATAAAAGAAAAATAAAAGCTAAACAAGCTTGGATCTTTCCAGAGACGTGAAAAAAGCTGTGGAACATGGAAGTGACTGTGATATCCGTAAAGGCTGGCGTGCTTGGAATATTCTTAAGAGTTTAGAAAAGAGACAAACGGAATTGGAAAATAGAGAATTGGAAATCAGGAGTGAAAAAATTACGTGGAGTGAAATGATAATAATATGAGATGATCTGAAAATGGTTTAGAAGTGGATGCTTCAAAAGAGAAACTGAATATTTTTAGCAGCAGTATAAAAATCATGTTATGATAAACTATCTCAAAACGAAAATTGATTATACCAAGAATAGATAGTACGGGTTCTGTTATGACAGGGATGAAATTGTTAATCACATAATAAGCGAATGCAGCTAACTTGCACAAAAGGATTACAAGACTTGGAACAATGAAGTTAAATAAGGTAATCCACTGGAGATTATGCAAGAAACTAAAATTTACCCATGCAGAAAAATGATATATGCATAAACCAGAATCCGTCCCCAAAAAATGAAACGCATGAAATTCCCTGGGACTTTGAAATATAAAAGATCACAAAATTCCGGTCTCTGCTTCTTTTACAGTGAAGATTGTTTTCATAGGGATGTAATTTTTTTAATTCCAGAATTTGTCGGTTTTTTATTTAAGTATTTACAAGTAAGAACTCTGTGTGTGTGCGTGTGTGTGTGATCGCATACTTACACGTACATCCAATTATTATTTTTCTTTTCTCTCTCTTCCTCTCTGAGTTGAATGGGCTGTAGATATATCTTAATTCTTTTTAATTCCAGGAATAGTGATTTTGTGTATATATTTACAAGTATGTAATTCGTATGTACCGGACTTTGGCCTAATGGTTAGAGTGTTCGCCAATGGCTCAGGAGACCTGGGTTCAATCCCAGGTCGAATCATACCAAAGACTCAAAAATGGTACTTGATTCTACCTTGCTTAACACTCATCATTATAAGGTAAGGATCAAGGTAAAGTGGATCAATTCAGGGAAAGGAGTTGCGCCCTCCCCTACACGTTGGTGTAGTAGCTATAGAAAAGGGAGCCTTCGGTTCACCCTTAACTACGGTCGCTAACTTTACTCACTTTACTTCGTGTGTGTGTATTCGCCTCCATGCCCGTACATTCAATTGTTATTTTTCTTTGCGCTCTCTTCCCCTCTTGAGTTGAATGTGTGTGAAAACGTATTAATATGTATTTAATGTACATCTGGAAATTTGTCTTCTTTTTTCTCTCTTTTCCTCTCCGAGTTAAATTATGCCATTGCAAATCATGGCGCCAGTCATTTCAATTACTAAATTCATAAAAACCCTTAAGAGGGACCAACAAAACAATGGAAAAGGACTCAGATGACAAATTTGGCATCACTTTCTCTGCTCTAAGAATTTTCATTCAACGGAAAATTTTTACTTCCGTGGTGACATCATCCCACCTTTTTTCGCAAAGTATTTTTTGCATTTTACGTTTTTGCTCAATATTTTCAAAAACAGTTTGTTTTAATAAGCATTTTGTTCCCTCTTCAAAAGAAAAAATCGGTCTAAAATAGCAGTGGAAACAATTTTCCTTAGACAACGTTCTTCAATGAAATGAGGTTTGTTAGATGACCTAACTTTTGTTTATACGTTCCCCAAGGATATTAGTATGAAAGTCAACATAATAGCACGACTGGAGTTCGAACTCACATACTTCGAGGCCGCAGATCAGCCATTACACCAGGAGATTCCCCTATATATATATATTTTTTTATATTTATATTTTTAAAAATGAATAACAAAATAAGAAGATAGATACAAAACAGTAAATTCACTCAATATGGCCACCATTTTTTATAATTGTATCAGTTCACCTTCTAGATGATCTGTATACCTTGAAAATAAATTCTTCAAGCATTTTATTCCTCCTCTATAGAAGTCTTAAATGATCCAATTTCTTGGATGGGAAGTTGCATTTGCTTTGTTTTCTAAAACGCTCAATATAACGTAATCAAGGGGGTTAAAGGTCTTGGCTTAAATCTTGTTTAATTGCTGTCTTCACTGTTTTCTGTGGACTTCCAGTTCGTTAGCGTACTTTCTTATTGACGTTGTGGGATACTTCTTAGTCGCTGTTGCGAGAGCAATTAAAAAGCCTTCTTTTCGTTTGTTTGTTTTTTGTTCAATCCTCTTCTTTTCCCTAAAAAGTTCATTTTCTGTAAATTAATAAAAAAAATGTCTTTGCTTTGTATACGGTAGACAAAGAAAGTTTTGATTGGTTTGGGCGTTAAGCAAATCATAGATTCTTTGTGGTTTCTTGCTCAATCATACTGAACTGAATCTTGATGAAAAGTTTTTGAATAATAGAGCTAATCATGAAAATTTACATTTATTGCATTTTTTCAAAATTTGACTAATCAGACTAAAAAGTTGTTTTAAAAATTATTCTATTTTTTGCTTCCACACCCTGTGTGTATATATATATATACATATATATATATATATATATATATATATATATATATATATATATAAATCACCACCAGGACCACCGATAACCACAACAGACGCAAAAGAAAACCGGAAGTTGCAATTTTCCATCACTCTTAATCTTCTACAATCGACTTGCCATCTTCAGTCACTTTTACCTTTTTTTTCAATAACTATTTTATCATCTATCCGTAATTTTTTTTATCTTCCTCTTTTTTCTTGTTTTCTCAACATTCTTTTCTTTTCTCCCACACTCTCTCTCTCTCTCTCTCTCTCTCTCTCTCTCTCTCTCAAACACACACACACACCCACACACACTCTGTTTTTTCTCTATCTCTTGGCTTCTTTTCTCTTCCCTCTCCTCTTGTATTTCTTTTTCTTACCTTTTAATGCCCGCTTTTTTTCCATCTCAATATTTCTCTCTTGTCAAATCTGAACTTTTGCTCATATATTTTCATAAAGTATCCTTTTGTTCCCCCTCTCTCTCTCTCTCTCTCTCTCTCTCTCTCTCTCTCTTTCTCTCTCTCTCTTTCTCTCTACTTGCTATCTTTGTCTCTTTTTCTCTCTTTCTTTCTCTTGTCTCTTTTTCTCTTTCTTCTTCTTTGTACTTCCTTTCTTTGTTTTTTTTATGAGTTTTCTTTTTGACCATTTCACTATTTCTGCCTTTGCCGACTTTAAACTCTCATATTTTCTTATCCTATAACCCGCTCTCTCTCTCTCTCTCTCTCTCTCTCTCTCTCTCTCTCTCTCTCTCTCTCTCTTAATGTACAGAATGCATACATACACAGACAGACATACATGTGCATAGACTTTAAACAAATATCATGATTGACAGACACAACCACTTACATAACGAACTTTCCCCATCGATCGTAAAATGTCTGCATCATTTAATCAAATAGGATGCAAAGCATTTGACTGTAGCACAACACGTCGCTATTGTGCAGTCTCAAATTACATAAATCTTTCAATTGTCACCTGAATCATTCTTGTTCAATGAAAGAAGAAAAGACGCATTCATACCGGAGAATCTATATTTCCTTCTTGTAGTCAGCCTTAACTCAAAAGTACTTTTAATCTATAAGTGACATTCTGTCTTCATTATACACTCTGATATATTTGGGCTAGTATCCTCTATCAAGACTCTTAGAGTCATTATTCCTTCCGGCCTTCTTTAGCTTTGGTTTGGTTTGCTTTATGTATTTAACGGTATATCAACTGTTTATGGGTTATTTAATGCCAAAATTTTATTCATTTATAAATGATTCATCGTAATCATAACTATATTTTATATGTTCTACTTCACTTAGTACATTTTTGTCTCTGGTTATTTGCACACAGTTATATGGCTTCAAGTATTCCTATCCAATACTAATAATTTGTAAACAGATCTTTTTGACACCTAGATGGGACTCAAAAAGGTGCTACAACTCCTGGGCAGGGTGGACCTGGGAGTAATGCCAATGAAGGCACATTCTACAAGATCTTCAGAACTGAAACCTCACAATCGGATAGAGTTTAGTGCCATATCCAAGACAAGGTAAAAAGATTTGTGTCACAATTGATTATAATGTATCTGTCTACATTGGGTAAGAGGCGATGGTTTAGTTGGGTTTATTTGTTTAAAGGTATATCAACTCCTTATGGGTTATTGAATACCGAAATTTGATTCCTTTTTGTTTGATAATAATCATAACAATTTTCAACCTTCACTGCAACCATTTTCAATTGCACACTTTTATTTGAATAAAGATCATTTGTTATCATATAGTTACAATATTTCAAACGTATTTGAACTATAAATGGGAATATGACATTCACATCTACTCTAGGTCAGAGTGGATCTGGGAGTAATGTCAATGAAGAGATAATCCACACACATATTCAGGACACTCTGGCCTTCTTCGTATGTCTATGATAGCCATTAACAAAAATTGTAAATTGAACCCTTTATTTAGTCCAGCAAGATAAACGTTTCTCATTCCGTTGTCCGTTATTTCTAGGGAAAATTAATTGATGCTAAAATCTTCCGAAGTTAGCAGTTTTTTTCTTTCCTTTGAAATCGATTGCTTTTAGTAACTTTTTAATGTTCCATTGTTATTGAAATTCAATAAATTACAACTAGACGGCCCGTGACTTCGTTGGGTTCCTGTTGTAACAACGCTCAATGATGATAGAGAAATTTCTTTTAAAAGATTCCCCCCAGTCGCCGGGGGGGGGGCTGAAGAATACACCGACTTCTCAGCAAAGTGGTAAGACTACCCCTCTGGCAACGAGTGTCCTGGATATGATACTCAACGATCTCAGCCCCGTCGACTGGGGCTGTAAAATACACCGACTGCTTCTCTGCAGAGAGGTAAGACTCCCCCCACCCAGAACGAGTGTCCTGATATGACACTAAACGACAGCCGACTTGGGCTGCAGAATACACCGACTGCATCTGTGTAGAGAGGTAAAACTCTCCCCCTCCTTCTACAACGAATGTCCCGGATATGACTCTAAACAATATGATGGTGAGGTTCAAATAATGCTGGAGCTTTGGGGAATGCGGAGCACTCCTTCATTGCTACCACTCTGGCCCGGAGTGGTAGCACCTATAAGGTTGTATCTATGGGTCAAATAGAACTAAAGTGCGTACTTATGCTAAACTGAATTACTTGAAATAGAACTGTCTTTATATTTAATCTGCGTACTTATGCTAAACTGAACTGCTCGAAATAGAACTGTTTCTGAAATTTAAATGAGAGTAAACAAAAAAACTACTCTTATGCTAAACTGAATTGTTTGAAATAGAACTGTTTATATGTATAAAAATGGATTTGGCATTAATAATCTACAAATGTTGATGTGCCATAAAACTAAACCAAACCAACTTTAAAAGATAAATGAATTTGCATAAAGATTCTAATTATTAGTTCGTATGTCGAGGATTCGGATGATTAAAAATGGCGCGAACCCGGATCCTTATAAGTTATTGTTCAGTCGAAAATTCTGCAGGAGAGTTAGAAACCTCATCTCGATGAGAACTCCTCTTTTCCTCCAAAGAACAAAATTAATATTAATGCCATGCTCACGATGAAAAGTGGAAAAGAACACGAAAGGAATAAAACTGCCTAATCAAAAAATAATTAAAACGCTCGCGAAAAATTAAAATTATTACTACCTGAGAAGCGGACACCATCAAACGCAAACAACCAAATTCTTTAGCAGAAACCCCATCAAAATTATAAACGCCTGGGCTGTCCCTCTTGTAAGATACTCGGGACTATTCTTAAAATGGACCAGCGAAGAACTCAGAAAAATCCACTTGAAGGCAAGGAAGTTGATGACAATGCACAAAGCCCTACATTCGAGAAGTAGACTATATATGTCAAGAAAAGAAGAAGAAAGAGGATACGCCAGCATTGAAGATAGTGTGGTTGCATCAATATGTCGACTCGAAGACTACATAAAAAAATAGCAAAGAAAGACTAATTACAGCAGAAACATCACTGAGAGCATAAAGATCAACCGACAAACAACAACTAGGAAACAGAAATGGAAAGAAAAACAACTGGGCGTATATTTCTAGCGGCAAACAGACGAATTCTCACGAAAGATGGCCTGGACATAACTATGAAAGAGAAGCTTTAAGAGATAAACTGAATCTCTTCGAACGGTAGCCCAGAAACAATGCCATAAGGACCAATTATGTTGAAGCGAAAATAGATAAGACGCAACGAAACAGAAGTTGTTGGTAATGTAGAGATAGGGACAATACAATTAATCGCATTATACTCGAATGCAGCAAACTAGCTCAGAAATAGTAAAAGACTAGACACGACTGGAAAGGGAGGTAATCCACTAGGAACTGTGCCAGAAATGGAAATTTGATGATGCTATCAAATGGTGTATGTACAAACCAGAATCCGTCCTGGACAATGAAACACACAAAATTCTATGAGATTTTGAGATACAAACAGATCACCAGAACACCAAACTTAGAGATAATTAACAAAAAAAGAACCTGCCAAATAGGAGACTTTGCCGTCCCGGTGGACCACAAAGTGAAAATCAAAGAAAACGAAAAAAGAAAAAAAAGTACTTTGATCTTGCCAGAGAACTAAAAAATGTTATGCAACATGAAAGTGACAGTGAGACCAATTGTAATTGGTGCACTTGCAACGGTCCCCAAAGGCTTGGTAAGGGGGCTTGTAGAGTTGGAAATCGGAGGACAAGTAGAAACCATCCAAACTACAGCATTGTTTAGATAGGCCAGAATACTGAAAAGAGTCCTGTAGACCTGAGGAGATTTGCTGTCTTCAAACTCCAGAGAAAAAACATTAGCTAACACTGATGTGAAAAACTTGCAATGAGTAATAAGAAGAAGAAGAAGAAGAAGAAGAAGAAGAAGAAGAAGAAGAAGAAGATAGGACTCGCCAGCAATGAAAAAGCTTAAATGTATCAATACAACCATTCAAACATTACTTTAAAAAAAAGTGCTGAGAAAGTCTATTCGCAGCGACCAGAAACAATACAGACAACCTAAGCATCAACGTGACAAAAATGACCAGAAAACAGAAACTGAAAGCAAAACAACTGTATGGATATTCCAAGCGACAAACAAGCGAAATCTCACATGAGAAAACTTGGTTATGGCTAAGAAAGAGAAACCTTAAAAGAGAAACTGAATCTCTTCTGATAGCAGCACACACAACGTCATACGAACCAACAATATCAAAGCAAAAATAGACAAGACGTAACAAAATAACACATATAGATCATAGGGTGATAAAGACGAAATGATCAATCACATAATAAGCGAATGCAGTTAATTAGTGCAAATAGAGTATAAGACTAGACACGACCGAGTGGGGAAGGTGATCCACTAGAAATTGTGCAAGAAGTTTAAATTTGACCATACGAACAAATGATATATTCACCACCCAGAATCCGTCCTGGAAAATAAGACATACAAACTTTTCTGGGATTTTGAGATGCAAACGGATCTCCAAATCTCAGCCAAATGACCTGACTTAGTGATTGTCAGCAAAAAAAAAAGAAGGAGAACCTGCCGAATAGTGGACTTTGCCGTTCTGATTGGCCACTGTATAAAACTGAAAGAAAGCGAAAAGAGAAATATATACCAAGACCTTGCTAGGGAACTAAAAAAAACTATGGAAAATGAAAGTGACGGTGATACCTATTATAATTAGTAAGCTTGGTATGGTAGCCAAAGAATTTGTACAGCGACTGGAAGACTTGGAAGTAAAGGAAGTGGGTAGAGATCATGGAAACTAAAATATTATTAAGATCGGCCAGGATACTGAGAAGAGTCCTGGAGACTTGAAGGAACTTGTTGTCAATCGAACACCATTGAGAAACCAACTGCTAAAGGTGGTGTGTAAAGCTCTCAAAAGAGTAAACTTATAATAATAATAATAATAATAATAATAAGAAGAAGAAGAAGAAGAAGAAGAAGAAGAAGAAGAATGAACTAGATTGTTGCTGTTGGTGAGCAAAATGTTGAGACAAGTGTAGAAAATATAAAGAATCTTGAAATTTCTTAATTTCCATCGGCAATAGTAAATTCTCGAGCAATTGAATACCAACAACAACAACAACAACAACAACTACTACTACTACTACTACTGTCTCGACAAGAAAAACAAACAATTACTAAAACCTAATATTTCCTAAAAGCAAATACAATTTCATATCAACCATATTTGCGTTCTGAATTGGACACACTTCATTGTTCGGAAGATTGAATTTCCCTGCAATGCAACAATGGACAGATATATCTGGTTGAGTTCGTTTATCTTGTAAAATTTCGTCAAGTGGAAAATAAATGTCATGCTAGATCTTCAGAACTATGTGGGAGTAAAGACAGGCAATGGGGATGTTGGTCAGAAAAGAAATAGGTTTTGGTTTCAAAAAAGAAAGTAACTCGTGAAACAACGTCAGATATTTAACACTTATTTATTCATTTCTAGGTTTTCAGGTGCAACTCTGTCAATCATTATTATTAATAATTTTGACTCGTATTATCCTTCATCTTCCTAATTCTACTTGCTTTGTTAATCATTATTATTAATCATTTTGACTCGTTTTATCCTTCATCTTCCTAATTCTACTTGCTTTGTTAATCATTATTATTAATCATTTTGACTCGTATTATCCTTCATCTTCCTAATTCTACTTGCTTTGTTAATCATTATTATTATTAATTTTGACTGGTATTATCCTTTCTCCTTTTAATTCTACTTCTATTTTCAATTATTATTATTGATTTTTTTTGTCTAGTTTTATCCTTCGTTTTCTTAATTCTATCTATTTTATTACAATCCAAAAAGTTTGTCATTACACTGAATGAGAACGCTCAAAGAAAACTAGATGAAAAATAGCTTTTTCGTGCTCATTTCATGTGATATCGGAATGTTGCTGTTCTTGATAGAATTTTTAAACCACATTAATATTGATTTTCTATCAGGAACAGCATATTTCTAATGGAACATAAAATGAGCATCCAAATCTCTCTGTGTGGCAATTACAGATTCAACAGTCTTTAAAAGTTTCCACAGAAAATGCAGTGTGCCCCGATCGTAACAATCTTATCCGAAAAAAATTGACTTACATTAGCTAGATGGAGCTACCATTATCACTTGCCTAAGTTCACTTGCTCCACACACGTGACAGTTTAAAATGTGGAAGTTAAATCTGTCGCGTCCTGTATTTTCCCCTGAATTCGTCTTTAAATTTATTTACCTAATCTTCCATACAATAATTTCTTCCTTCTTCTCTATATTACCCAAATGTTTTCTTTTCTTTTTTCTTTTTTCTTTTTTTTTCAGTGCAAAAGAAAACACTTTATATAAAAAAAATAATAATCAAAATATATTCTCTCCAATATTGATATTTTTTCCAAAGGTAAGTGAGGTGTCTGTATGACAAGTGGAATTGAACAAAAAATAGGAATTCTAAAAGACTTTAAAATACACATACAAAATAGTTTATTTACACATATATTCTTATTTATGTTCTGTATTTCTATATCAGTATTTATCTCCCTACCTTGTAGTGTAAGGTGTACGATACGAAGAAAGGGAGACTTATGTTTATATGTTTATAAAAGTGGAATAAAAGAAAGAAAAAGAGCGACGTCTACCTTCCATCCTTCCCCCACCCGATGTCCCACTTTGTAAAACTTTACTCCCTCACTCCAGACTGCCATTACAGGAAATGTTCAGACACAAGTAAAAAGCTATTCCACTCTCAATATTTTTTGACACACTTCCTACTTATTACACAGAAATGAATGTCATCGTTTAAGAGGTTGGATGTTATTATTATCATTTACTCATTAGAGTTTTTCACATCAGCGTTAGCTCATGGAATTTGGGTGACATCAAGTCTCCTCAAGTCTACAGGACTCTTCTCAGTATTCTAGCTGTTCTCAATAATGTTGTAGTTTGGATGGTCTCCACTCCCCCGCCAACTTCCAAATCCTTCAGTCCCTTTAGTAATCCTTTAGTTACTGTTCCAAACGCACCAATTACAATTGGTATAATTGTCACCTGCCGGTTCCATAGTTTTTTTCAGTTCCCTAGCAAGGTCGAGGTACTTATCCTTCTTTTCACATTCTTTCAATTTTATTCTGTGGTCAGCCGGGACAGCAAAGTCGACAATTTTGCAAGTTCTCTTCTTTTTGTTGATTATTATTAGGTCTGGTCTTCTGGGCGAGATTAGGTAATCCGTTTGTATGTCAAAGTCCTATAGGAGTTCATGTGTTATTTTCTAAGACAGGTGCTGGGTGGTGCATATAACATTTGTTTGTAAGGTCAAATTTAAATTTGTTGCACATCTCCCAGTGGATCACCTTGCCGACCCAGTCGTGTCTAGTCTTATACTCCTTCTAGGCTAATTTGCTGCATTCGCTTATTATGTGATTGATGGTTTCATCTCTGTCACTGCATAGCCTACATTTTGTTGCGTCTTATCTATTCTCGCTTTGATATTATTATCATTATTATTATTATTATTATTATTAAATCACTTCCTATTTAGGGAATTTACTGTAGAATTATCGGAAACAAGTGATATTAAAAAAACCATACTACAAATCATAGTTGTAGGCGAAAAGAACTATTTAAAAATTACTTAAATCCAAAGATTTTGGTTCGCTTGTGAGTTTTACATTTTTTTCTTGTTGTCACCTCATTTTAGTTTAAAGCCGAAAGAAAACTGCATGATCAAAGAAAAGGAAAAAATAAATAATGAGGACGCCCGTGAAATAATAGTACAGTTAAAAACATCTACCCTAGGAGTTATCTCACTTTGTCGACATTTAAATCTACAGTAATCGGATTACAATCGGGGAGGATCGAAAATGAAGATCTTACACTATTATTATCATGATTCAAATTGGACTGGATTTCGCCTTATTTACTAAATTGGAGGATCATAACAACAATGTACAAATGAAAGTCTTGTTATGATGTAATAGATTTTAGTAACAGAACTACAAAAATCAATATCAGTAAATGTTCATCCTATTTTTGTTTTTTCAATTCAATATCTGTTTTTTTTTTGGGGGGGGGCGGTCCTCATGTTATTTTGATGTTTGTGATTTCTTCTGGTCCCTGAATTTCTGCCTCTACACAAGTATCAATTCTTGATATTTCACTTTCTCCTTCTTTCCTTTCATCTACACATAAAGTCAATCAATTTCATAAACAGTAAAGGCATCGTGCATCAACATTAATTTTCTTGACTTGTGGTTTCTAATTTCCTCTCATGTCCAAGTTAAGAAGGATCCGGAGTATCTTAACAGGGTGACAACCCAAATATTTATTCTCTTTATTGATTTCTTTTGCCAGAGTTTTGTTTCCAGTCGTTTCCTGGTCCTTCTGAAATAGTTTTTTGAAACTTTTTCCTTCATTTCTATTAATATGATAGAGTCTATTTTAATATCAATAGATATTTATTTATAACTTTCTTTCTCTTCGATTTATTTAATGATTTTCTGGTTAGATGCTTCTATTTCACCCTTAAATATTTGCACAATTCTTGCTCTTACCTGTCGAGGATTGCCGTATATCATTTAAACCAGAATTGTGGACAGGTACTTTTCCATTATCATTTTCTTGGACGTTCTTATTAAAGAATCAAGATGAATTTCAACTTCCGATTTTTCTTTGATTCCTTGTAATGTATTCTTCATATTCATTAACCCTTCAGCTTTTCTGTTTTATTCTTGTCTCTCTTCCCATGGTTAATCCAAAAATATGTTCTTGCATTTACATTCGGTTGCTCCATTTTCTTCATGCTTTCTCCATTTTATTGTTGGTAGAATTTACTTTCATTCTTTCGAAATTCTCTTGTTTTATTTATATCGCTTAATCTTCTTCCGATATATTTCGATTCTCTCTTTAGTCAATAGTTTTGATTGATTTCTTCTAGTTGTATTGTTGTCGTCGTTGTCTTATTCCATTGTGTCTTTGTGCATTTTCATTTCTTTAATATATTTGCATGTCCTTGTAGTTTCTTTATTTGTCCTTCCAGTCTCATTTCCCTTCAAGCTTTTGCTTCTCTTTTTTTATTCAAGCTTCTTATTGGGACTGAGTACTTTTGCAATGAGTACTTTTGCAATGAGTAGTATTCCATTACTGCATTGAGTCTTCCCAAATTTTCCACATTTCTTAAATAAAAAATTTCAATTAAGAGACCACACCTATTTCTAAGATTAATGTTTGCTCAGACCATATTAACTACAGAGAAACTGAAGAGTCTACAAGGACCATAGCTATCACGATGCCAGAGAATGGATAATCAACTATCAGGTAAATTTCCCTTATCGATTTTCTTCTTTCTTTTCCAGATTATTTTTATGTTGCTGGAAATGGTAAAGTCAATAAAACATAAAGCATTGTCATTAAGTGTAAAATATCACTTTTCGGTATTATTATTATTATTATTATTATTATTATTATTATTATTATTAATATCACTGTTTTGGTCATGATTGATAATGTTCGTCAAGGTAAATAAACATTTTCTTTTCTTACTGTTTATTTGAATTTTTGCACTTGATAATACTCAGCTATTTTCACTCTTTATATTCAGTTTTTTCATAGAAAATCCATTGTTGTATTTTTCCTACTTCTACGTAATATTGTTTTGTTTTGTTTTGTTTGGGGGTTTTTTTTTTCCATTTTCATCATGGATGCACTTACAAAAGCCAATATGCAATAATTATTTCTACTAATGCAATCATCTTTTTTCGAACACCTAACCCGTTTGGGGGTTTAAATCACAAGAAAATATTTTCCAACTTCTTTCCTCATAAATTGGACATAATTGTAATGGATTTTCTTCGAGATATTTAGGGGAAAATTTTCTCGGAAGTTTTTTTGTATTTTTAGCTTCCTTCACGAGATGAACACAGTTGTGAGTTGAGCAGATAGGGTACAAAAAGTGGATCATACCTTGAATAAGAGTTCAGCAAGTCGGCGAGGTTTAGAATATGTTGATTACATCCTCTCCGAAGGAGGTAAGTATCCCTCAACAAAAAGGGTGGTCCTGGTTGTCTGATGATGAGGCCTAAGTTATGGAAATCTGGTGGGGTGTGGAATAGTTCTTTCTGGCCATTACTCCCAGATCCATAGTACCTGATAGGGTTCCATCTATGGGTGATATAGATCTATTTAAAGATCGTTCGTATTCGGGTGCAACAAAAAAGACTCTTAAGAAACAACTACACAACAAATGTTAATATAAATCTACAATGAAAGCTATTTTGTAAGCTCTAAGCATAAATTAACCCTAGGAGGGATGAAATGCCATTAAAATCTATCACTCATTGAAAGTCAGTAAAGCTGATTCCAGGAAATACTTACCAAAAAGTTGGGGTTTTTTAATTACATTCATAAGAAACTTGAGGCGGGTGGATTAAAGAACAATCCATTGGATTGCAAATATTTTTTTCGATCAATCGCTTGGCTCTTTTAATTTTATTGAAGAACCTTTAATTTGATTCATCTAAAAGAGGCAATTCAGCGACTAGTAGCTAAAATATAAAACAGAAACAAACAAGATCCTATGTCGGGCGATTTTTCTCCCTGGCAAAAAAGAGCTTGTGAGATCAGATCAAAGACACACCAACACCCAAACGCAGAGTAGTATTTTTCACATTCAACAATAAGCTCTCTCTCTCTCTCTCTCTCTCTCTCTCTCTCTCTCTCTCTCTCTCTCTCTCTCTCTCTCTCTCAACCCTGAGCTAAAGGCAGAATGCGATAGAAGGTCAGTTTTAAGCGGAATATAGCTGGTTTTCTTCTCATCGACCGATTGTTACATCAAAACTAAAAAAACAAAAAACAATCTATCCAATTCTTTAACTAAAGCTGAAAAGGAAACAGATAAATTCATGCCTTTCCAGTGAGTAATAGAATAAACTGAAATGTAAATTGGCTCATTTAGGATGTCAATTCTTTGGTTCGGCTAGTTCATTCCCTACAATGATACCTGTCACGCGGGTTTTCAAAACCGGAAATAAATATTTGGCTCGGCTTAAGAGAACAGTCCCTTGAGGTAGTGCTTCTCCATTATACTGTTGCTTGAGAAGATCGCTGATAGATCTAGCACTATTTTGGGCACCACTCACCCACACGTTCTGATGAGGAAGCTAGAAAATATCCCCCTTCCCTCTCTCTCTCTCTCTCTCTCTCTCTCATCACACAGATCAGAATATCTACTTCTGTTTATTAGACTTATTTTAGTACTCTCATTGTAGCCGGTAGTTTAACTTAAAACAATCTAGTCAAACAAACAAAACTTAACTTTTCATATCCAAGTCTTCCGTTACATTTTGACAACTTTTTTCCAGTATTTCTTGTTTAAGACAGCCATTATGCCAACCTTACTGATCAATTGATTCTAGATGACATCTGTTAGCATCAATCGTTCATTCGATCTCGAAGAAAGCTAATCTTAAATGGTATTCATGAGTTTGTCTGGACAAAATGTCTCTTCACTTGTTTCTGTGGATATCGACCGGTCGGTTATCCGATCATCAACAAGTGACAAAATACTCATCACTCTTACCGGATCATAATCGCCTTTATCCCAATATTAATCAAGGCTACTTTTATCGTGATTATCATCATAAAAATCTTTTGTCATTTTCTTTCACCTTCACCGTCATTTGATCAATAGAAAATGCAGTAGTGGTATTTTAAGTTTGTAAACTTGAATTCGGTACAATTAGATACTTCTTGCCGCAACATGGCTTCCTACTTATTATTGTTCATTGCTAGAGACCTCTTCTCTTCGATATCCCTGTGAAGTACAAAAAAAGAGTTTATTTAAAACTTTTCTCTATCACAAAACTGCTTCAGAAAAATAATACACAGAATTTTAAAATCTTAATTTTTATGTCTTATTCGTAATTTATTTATCAATTTTGATTGACCCCCCCCCCGAAAAAGAAATGAATTCTCTTATCCCTCTGATTATGGGTTAAATCGGACCACTGCTATTTTTCAACAAGGATAGTTTTAGCATTAGGGAACCTACGAATGTTGATAGGTTATTCAAGAAAGAAACCCAGCCAAACCAGTACGAGTTTAGAAGGAATCTCCCAGAGCCTAATAGCCAAATTGCTGGACTGTGAAATCATAGTAAGTGGGTTCGAACTTCAGTAGCGCTATTTGGTTTATTTTCGGACGCATACCCTAGCGCAAGATATTAACCCTCTTATCTCCTACAAATAGGTTAAATAGTACCACTAATGTTTTTTTGTACAAGTAGGTCTTTGGTATTAAATAACCCATTTAACAAAGAAACCAAACCAATCTTTTTAATATTAGATTCATTATATAATATAATATATATTCGAACCAGAATCTGTCCCAGAGAATGAAACGTACAAAATTCTCTGGGCCTTTAAGATACAAACATCAAATCTCGTTCAGCTTGATAACTTGACAAAAAAAAAAACCTGTCGAGTAGTGCACTTTTCCGTCCAGGTAAAGCACAGAATGAAAATAAAAGAAAATGAAAAGAAAAACAAGTACTTGGACCTTGCTTGAGAACTTTTAAAAAATGGAACACGAAAGTGACGGTGATACCAGTTGTAGTCAGTGTACGTGGAATAATACCTAAAGCTTGATTAGGATATTGAAAGAGTTAAAAATCTGAAAGAGTTGAAAATCCAATTTACGGTAGTGTTAACATCAGCCAGAATACTGAGAATAGTCATAGAGACTTGAGGAGACTTGCTGTCACTCAGCCCCCTGCGAAAGACCACCTGTTAACGTTGGCGTGAAAAACTCACAAGGAATGATATCGGCATAATCACTCGATAATGGAATTCGGAATTCTTTCGTTGAAATGAACGTGAGGTTTTTCTTGTTTTGTTTTTTTTTTGTTTGTTTTTCTGGTGCTCTAAGAAAACGGTATATTTTAAAGTAAATAAGGGAAGAGACGGTTTTTATTTATTTACTCATTTATTTATCTATTCATTTATCAATTGCATCATATTCTCTATTCACCAATCAACTTATATATATATATATATATATCAAAAGAAACCGTAGCAGCAATAATGATTCTCTACAGAAACACCAAAGTGAAAGTACGTTCACTAGATGGAGACACGGAATACTTCGACATTGTTGCAGGAGTACTACAAGGAGACACGCTAGCCCCATACCTCTTTATCATCTGTCTAGACTACGTGCTTAGAACTTCGATCGACAAAATCAGAGAAAATGGCTTCGAGCTGACGAAGAAAAGAAGCAAAAGGTACTCCGTAAAAACAATCAACGACGCCGACGACGCTGATGACTTGGCGTTACTGGCGAATACGCCTAATCAAGCAGAGACACTACTGCATAATTTGGAACGGACGCAGCAGGCATTGGCCTCCATGTTAATGCACACAAAACTGAATATATGTTTTACAACCAAACGGGCAACATTCCTACACTAGACGGAGACTTTCTGAAACTAGTAGACAAATTCACCTACCTAGAAAGTAGCGTCTCATCAACCGAAAAAGACATCGACACACGACTAGGGAAGGCGTGGACAGCTATCGATAGGCTCTCGATCATATGGAAATCAGACCTGACCGATAAAATGAAACGCAGTTTCTTCCAGGCAGTGGTTGTGTCGATACTGCTATATGGATGTACTACAAGGACGCTAACCAGACGGCTGGAGAAGAAACTAGACGGCAATTACACAAGAATGTTGAGAGCAATATTGAACAAGTCCTGGCGACAACACCCCACAAGACACCAACTGTACGGCCACTTGCCTCCCATCACGAAAACTATACAAGTTAGACGAACCAGACACGCAAGACACTGCTGTAGAAGCAAGGACGAGCTCATAAGTGATGTACTCTTATGGACCCCCACATATGGCCAAGCAAAAGCAGGACGACCAGCTCGAACTTACATACAGCAGTTATGTGAGGACACAGGATGTAACCCTGAAGACCTGCCAGAGGCGATGAATAATAGGGAGAAATGGCGAGAGAGGGTCAGGGATATCTGTGCTAGCGGCACGACATGATGATGATGATGATGATGATGATGATGATGATATATATCTTAGTTATGTACAAATTTATGATTAGTATTTGTTTTTTACGATATTAAATAAATACACAAATTACTTTATTTTAAAAACTTTAACATAACGTAAAGAAAGGGAGTCGAATTTTCTACATCGCAATCTGCTTTTCATTTTGATCTTTTGAATTTATTTCGTAAAAGTTACAGTACACGTATTTACAGGACATGGAAATATGAAACGAAGTGATGCTAATTATTTTTACATTATATAAACTGAAGTACTTAGACTTTGTACAGAGCAGTCTGATATTTCTTTTGATCTTTTAAATTGGCATAGAATTTATTTCACAAGTTACACTAAATATTTAATAGTACATTAAGATATAAAATTAAATGATGCTAAATTTATTCATTTTTTAGCTAGTTTATTGGTGACTGCATATATATATATATATATATATATATATATATATATATATATATATATATATATATATATATATATTAATTTAACTTTACATTTCTTTTGACTTGTCTTTGACATTGTTCTATTTGGTCGAAAGTTATTTTACTTGAACTGTAGAAGAGTTTCAAATTTCTAACGTTCATTTCGACGGGATTTTTTAATAACATTTTTGATAGTAATAGTAGTGGTGGGGGGGTGACCTTGCTAGAGAATTGAAAAAACTATGGAATATGAAGGTGACAATCATACCAATTGTGATGGGGGCTTTTGGCACGGTAACTAAAGGATTATTAAAGAGCCTGGAAGATTTGGAAGTTAGCGACCGAGTGGAGACCATCCAAACAACAGCATTATTGAAAACTGCTAGAATACTGAGAAGAGTCCTGGAGACTTGAGGAGACTTTCTGTCACTCAATCTCCAGTGAAATACCCTCAGCTTACGCTGATGTGAAAACTCTAATGAGTAAATAATAATAAGAGTAAATAATAATAATAATAATAATAATAATAATAATAATAATAATAATAATAATAAGCGTGGATTGGTAAGACTCAACAAAATAGCAAATGTTGGCCATGAGGTGACAGAAACGAAACGATCAATCACATAATATACGAATGCAGCAAATTAGCACAGAAAGAGTACAAGACTAAACACGACTCGGTGGTCTAGGCGATCCACTGGGAAGTGTGCAAGAAATTGAAATTTGACCGTACAAACAAATGGTATATGCACAACCCAGCACCTGTCCTAGAAAATGACACGCGTAAACTCCTCTAGGACTTTGACATACACACGGATCACCTATCTCGGCCAGAAGACCAGACCTTATAATAATCAACAAATAAAGAGAACTTGCAAAATTGTCGACTTTGCTGTTCCGGCTGACCACAGAATAAAACTGAAAGTAAGTGAAAAGAAGGATAAGTATCTCGACCTTGCTAGGGAATTGAAAAAACTGTGGAACACGAGGGTGACGATTGTACCAATTGTGATTCGTGCTTTTGGTGCAGTAACTAAATTATTACTAAAGAGACTGGAGACCTTGGGATTTGGCGGGCGAGTGGATACCATCCAAACTACTACATTAATGAGAACGACCAGAATACTGAGAAGAGTCCTGGAGACTTGAGGAGACTTGCTGTCACTCAAACTCCAGTGAAATACCATCAGCTAACACTGATGTGAAAAACTTTGATGAGTAAATAATAATAATAATAATAATAATAATAATGCAAAGATAGTACCTGTTCAATTGACATATTTCGGTTTCTGGTAAAGTGATAAAGAGTTGAGGGGAGAAGCAAAAAAAAAAAAAACAAGTGGAAAGAGACATAAATGCTTGCACAAATGTTCTTAGAAGCCAAATGACCAGTCAAAGAATTGGAAAGCGGTCTACTGTCATACCCTAATACAAAACTGACGACCCAAGAAGGTAACTGAATTGTTGCTCAAATGTTAGTATTTGTCGCTAGTTTTAAAGTTATTACTATTCTTATTTGTCGGTCTAAGAATAACCAGATAGAAATAATCCTTACAAGGGTTAATCTTACCATAACTGGTCCTCACTAGTCAATAGCTCAGGACCTACAGTACCTCTGAATTTCAAAAGTAGCACGAATGTGGACTTTTACTAAGTTAAAACTTTAAGAATATACGGGAGGGAATGTCAAGATTTAAAAAGAGAAAAAGAAAGCAAAAGGAAAATAACTTTTTATTGACCCGCTTTGAGAAAAACAGATAATAAACAACCCCTAAGGTCTGGTATAACGCATGATAAAAATGTTGAATCAAAATATGACACAACGTGGGACCCAAGCAACAGGCCTGGATGTCATGATCGGCAGGTGCTCTCCTGATAGTCAATCGTCATCCTGCGATAGTTGACTGTTCTTTTTTCAGGTACACCAATGATGATCTAAGGAACCACACAAATCAAAGATGCAAACACAAAACATGGACTAGGCAAGACAACCAACTTACACTACATTTTAGGATCAACCCTATACAAAGAGAATGAAGAAAAATAATAACAGAGAACTGGCAAGAATGCACTAGGTTTCAGACAATAAGCCAAAGACTTGATGACCAAAGAAACGTTGATTTTCTCACCTTGAAATACTAGAAATAAACCAGAAAACAAATAAGGAACGAGATAGTCGTACAATATCAGACACACCAAGTACTGACAAACAAGAACAGTTTAACCGAAATAAACCGCCAACTTCTGAAAAAAGAAACACCACACAACCAAACAACACAGAGCAAACTAAAATACACGAAAAAAAATAATGAATTGAGAAAATATAAAGAGAATTATGAATGGAAAAAAGTCTACCTTAACATCATTAAGAAACAGAGAATGGAAAACAGTCAAGACGGAGACGGAAAAAATAAATCAAGTACAAATATATATATATCAACAAATAATATAACCGAATTAAATGAACTAATTTATAGTTTGTGAGAAAATTGGAATCCCCTCAAAAAGTACAAAGAAAAAATTAAAACTTAGATGGGAAATTCCCTGGAAATGCAGATAAAAAATCTACGAAAACAGGCCAAAATGATAAAACAAAAGAAAAACGCTTGAACACGTATAGACAAAAAGAAAAGGCAACACAAGAAAAAATAACTATACAACTTGAGGAAATAAACCAGAAAGTACTGGCAAAAGAAGAAAGATTAAAGAGATATCGAGAAAGGGTAAAACAATACAGACAAAACGGGACATTCCAAAACAACAAAAGGAAATTCTACTAATAAGTGGTAGAGATGACACGAAAACATACCAACAACCAGATGCAAGAGAAACCGAACGATTTTGGACAAAAATATGGCAACCAAGAGAACATAACAAAAAGCTGAATGGATAAGCAACAAGACAAAAGAATTAGAAGGACTCGAAGAAGGCCAGAAAGTGGAAATACATATCGATTTACTCAGAACACAAAAAAATATCAAATTGGAAAACACCAGGGCATGATGAAATACATGGATTCTGGTTCAAGAAATTCACCTCCATTCACGACAGACTAACACTCAAAATGAACCGATGCCTACAAAGAGCACACGTACTCGAATAGATGACCAAAGGAAAGACCACATTGATCCAGAAGGACTTCCTTATGGTAACCGCCCCAAACAACTACAGACACATAACCTGCCTACCGATTACGTGGAAAAAATTAACAGCACAAATAAGAGAAGAAATTTACTACTCGATAACAAGCCGCAGATTGTTCCCTGAGGAACAGAAAAGATACTACAAAGGAACCAGAGGCACTATAGAGTTACTTTACATAGATCAGCACATCCTCAACGAGAACAAGACCTGACGGAAAAATCTAGCTATGGCCTGGATCCACTACAAAAAGGCATATGATATAGTTCCACAAAGCTGGATAATAAACTGCCTCAAAATGTACAAAATATCACATGAAGTCATAAACTTTATCGAGAAAACCATGAAAACCTGGAAAGGGGAATTGACACCAGGAGGGAGAAGCTTTGCTGATGCGAAGATCCAAAGAAGTTTATTTCAAGGAGATGTACTATCACCGTTACTATTCATAATTGCCATGATGCACTTAACCCAATACTCAGAAAATACACAGCTGGACACAAACTTAGTAGATCTCAGGAAAAGATCAATCACCTAATGTACATGGATGACATCAAACTATTTGCAAAAAAGGAAAAAGAACTGGAGACTCTAACAAACGTTGTTAGAATATACAGTCAGGACATAGGAATGGAATTTGGCATCGAAAAATGTGCCATGCTAGTAATCTAGCTATGAAAAGTGGCAAATGACACCTGACGGACGGAATGGATCTACCAAATCAAGACAAGATTAGAACGCTTGGACAAAAAGGAAACCTACCAATACTTGGGCATCTTGGAGGCTGACACCATCAAATGAGTGGAGATGAAAGAAAAAATTAAGAAAGAATGTAATATATTGGCCGAGGATTTGGTTTTATATATCTTGCCATTGGGTTTAGTTAGGCTGAGAACCTTTCGGCTCAACACATGGGTTAGTTAGGTGCAAACTTGAGCTCAGGTGTTGACGCACGCGGGGGAGGATGTGTCGTTCACAGATGTTAAGATAAAAATCCCAGATAGAAAGGTTGACCAGTGGATGTGAATGACGTCATTCACCGAAAGCGCGCACGGAGGATTTTGAAAAAGTCAGAGAGTTGATTCTTGCGGTCCGAGAAGGGTGACTTTCGCTAGCTCGCAGTGGCCTTATGGCGGGTGCCACGCGTGTTGGGGGGGGGGGCAGATGGAAAAGCCAGCATAGAAAGATTGTGCCTCTCTCTCCTTATGTCGAAAAACCTTTAAGCTCAAAGGTAATAAAAAGTTTCGTACCTGAACTAAGAAGTCGTAAGTGTTTTTCATGTTTCGGGATTCCTATGTTCTATGTATATATGTAATGAACATTCTATGTACGTTTCACATATCCGTATCATGGGTATGGTACAAGAATATCTCAGGAGAACCAAAAAGCTACTCGAGACAAAACTCTCTAGCCGAAACCTTCTCTTACCTTCAAGAAATCACATGATTGGAACATATTTGACACAACGTCGTTAAACAAAAAGTCACAGACAAGAATGATTAAAGATATTTGGAATGTATGTGAAACGGTGAACAATGATCAGGCTTTGACGAATAGCATAAAATCTCCCTGATTTAAACGACTAAACAATTGTATAAGTTATAAACCAGTTAATGCACCAAATTGATGACAGTAATCAAATATATAACTAAATAACAAATGAAGATTTCAATCCAACAGGTTAAGAGAAAAAAAAGGTGATTGTTAAACTCAAGTTAAAACAATGTAAGTTTTTTTTTTTCTGTGGCCCGCTGAAGTTTCCTCTTCTGTTGTATATTTAAGACAACAACACTGATGTATAAAAATAGGATCGATTTCTTTTCTCTTCTTTTTATTACCCAAAATGTACGGACCGGTAAGAGTAAGAAAGTCGAAGATGACTGAGCTGCGCACACAGGGGCGAACGGAACGTATCTTCAGTGAAATCTTTTTTCTATTCAGCTCTTCGGGTCGAAATCTCGCTGGTTATATAATATTTTGGACGCACACGCAAATTCTCGTGGTCACATTTCCTCGAACCCGAAGATTACACGTTTTAGCATGGCGCCTACACAATTCACATGATCAAGCTTTCTTCTAACCCTGCCACCGCGCTATTTATGCGGCGTTTCGACCGGGGAAACCCGGCGTCCTGTTTACTTTAGATACCAAGTGCATTTCCTGCTATTTTTGTTCCTGGATTCCGACTTTTACAGATGCATCGACGTGTTAAAAGGGGTCTTCAAGACAATATCCAACATTTCTTATAATAGCAGCTGGTCAAAATTGAGACAGGAGCACAGATAATAATCAATCAGTCGGTCTGGTATGACCACAATATTACACCGATGAAAAATTTCGAATCCAAATTGACATAGAGACTAGACAACAAGCCATGGTATCATGATCGGCAGTTCTCTTGATAGCCGACATTAAGGACCTGCCTTGTATCCTGTGAATGTTGGCTGTTCTAATTTTAGTACACAAACATCGACCAAAGTAACTACTGAACTCAGACACACCAACGGAAGAAATAGACGAGATAAGACGACAGAAATAAACTTCACTGTCATTTCAAGGGCAACTCTGCTCAAACAAGGTTATGATACTGACGTCTGCGCCATCTGGGTCCTTATCTGGGGCACGGTACCAAATATAGTAACATAGCTTGGTCCGGTACCAATTTTAACACTATCGCTTGGTCCGGTACCAAATGTGTTTCCGGATAGTTTGTTTATCAACCTTCTCTGTGTCAATCTGTGTTTGAAAGATCCACAGCTAAGGAATGATACAATCCATCTGGAACTTCTTCTGACTGTCGAAGTGATTCATTGGAACAAAGTTACCTGGGTGTTGGCAACTCAAAAACAAGAAGAATAGTTAACAATCATTTATTGTTCGATGTTCAGACTGTAATACGAGAGAGAGAAGGGGGAGAGAAGGGGGAGAGAGAGAGAGAAAGAGAAAACCTATGAGGGTCTATGAACAGACTCAGAGACACCAGACTGAACGCAAACTTGTAACTGTCAACTTTTTTAAAATTCGCAAATTTTTATATATTTAAATTCAGGATATTGGTAGGGTGATGTCATCTCGCAAAATTATTGCGTCCTCTCTCACGTGTCCCAAATTTACTGTTTTTATTTCCCGAATCAAACCTGTCACAGACAAGATATAAATCCATTTTGTTTACATTTTGGCTTTCCTGTTGTTTGTTATATACTCACTTAAACTTTCTAATTTGACTTCCATTTCCGCTGAAAGATTTTAGTTAACTTAACAGCTAACTGAAAAACTCACGGCCCAACCAAACGAGATAATAAAATAATTAAGCATCACAGCAACTGGGTTACATCCCTCCCTTCCATAGAAAATCAATTTTTGTCAAAGTCAAAAATATATTTAAAGTTATACAACGATATCTAATTATTTTTCTTTTTTCTTCTGTACCTTTTCTTTTTTCCAATTTGTAATAAACCTGTAATATCTCTCTCTCTCTCTCTCTCTCTCTCTCTCTCTCTCTCTCTCTCTCTCTCTCTCTCTCTCGTTCTCCATTGACCCCAAAATATTCAATAAAAACAATTCCAAAGAACATAAAACAAAAACACATGAAATCATTTGTACAGTCCAAAATGAATTTAAAAAAGAAATGTCAAACAAGATGACTGTTCGTATCGTTCTTTTCTTTCTCTTTTTTCTCTTTTTTGTTTTTTTAATCGTTCGTTAATCTTTTTTTTTTTCAGTTTCATGTTCTTTTCATTCTTTTCTCTCTCTCTTTTTTTCTTTGTGTTTCTTTTTTTTTTAACTTTGTTCTTACAAAAATTTCAAATGTCTTATTTCACCTATCATGAATCACTTGTCTTTCTTTTTCTCTTTTCTTCCTAATCTTTGACTTAATGTCGGTTTCAATGTAGTAATCATTATCTATTTTCACTCTGACTTCTCTTTCTTTTCAAATAATTTTTCTATACACATATATCTATGTTTTTTCAGTACAATTGCTCATTTTCTATATATCAGTCTTCTCTTTTGGACAACTTAAGCTAATATTAGTTCGCGCTTGCCCATTTTCTTTTTTTTTTCAACAATTATCTCCTCAAAGTAAGCATGGCTCGCATCCAGCCATCATTTCCTTCCTCTAAGCATGAGTCCGTAATTTACCAGTGCATACCACGAGACACACACCAAGACTCTGCATATATATTCCTTAATCTCCGATCCCCTTTTTGAAAAATTTCCTCTTCACACATGCGAACACATAACTTCAACTAACACAGTAGTCTGGTCCGTTACCAACACCCCAAATTTTCTTGACCCCAGTTTCAAGGGGGAGTCTCGCAAAACGCTGGCCTAAAAAATGTTGATCCTATCTAGGAAGACCTCACAGAACCTGGTAAGTCTTCTACCAGTACCCAAAAGTTTCAACCCCACACAAGGGGGAGATTCACAAAACACTTCTAACAATTTCTTCTTTTTTTTTTAATTCATCGACGACCATATCACCATAAAACCTTGTCAGACTTTGCTTGGGGTCAGTCAGCAAACGCAGCATGTTTTCTTCTTTTTTATTTCTTTTTTTCTTGCTTGGGGTTAGTCAGAAAACAGCATTCTTTTCTTTGTTGATTTTCCTTCGTTTAGGTCGGAGGGTGAGATACCTCTGTCTCTCGCGACACCGTGGTCGGCTTTTGTTTTGCGTGTTTTTTAATTTTGTTTTTGGAGTTGAGTTCTTTTTATATATTTTTCTTTTCTTTTTTTCTTCGTTATTTCTTTCCTTTTTAATTTTTTCCTCTATATTTGATTAATTGCCCAGTGTTTAACCTTCAGGTTCGAAATCAACCACGTCTTGCTGGCATATCTGTACCGTGGGCCTTCAGGGTACTGGTTTGTTTTTTTATTTCTGTGAAACTTTTTGTTCAGGGTCATTTCCTGGTGCAGAATATGCTGCAGATACACTGTGAAGATCTCTGTGATGAAATCTATATGTGGATATGCCGTAGGGCCTCTCAGGATCGAATCCTGGTCACGGCACAAAATATGATACTATAGTCTGCGCCGTCTGGGCTCTTATCTTGGACCCGGTACCATATAGTACCATAGCTTAACCCAGCACCAATTTAACACTGTCGTTTGGTCCGGTACCAAATGCGTTTCCAGATAGTTTGTTTATCAATCCTCTCTGTACTCACGCTGTATTTGAAAGATCCACAGATAGGATATGCCACAGTTCATCCGGAACTTCTTACGGTCGGGGTGAACCGCTGGAACAAAGTTGCCTGAGTGTTGGCAACTCAAAAACAAGAACTCTCCGTCAACAATTAACAATAATTTCTTGTTAAATGATAATCCAATATCCGAACATGCAACATCATTCAACTAAACGAGCTAATCTATACATGAATGAAACTTATGTGATAGAATTGGTATTCCCCAAGGGAACCCAAACAGAAATATAAAACCTGGAAGGAAAATTAAACTAGAAGGACAAGCAAAGAAACTTTGACAACAAACCAAAGTGCCAAGGAAGGAAAAACATGAAAGGATTTTTTTGGAAACAAAACAGCAGGTAAGTCTGACAATCAAGCTTGAAGAGATAAATCAAAAGATACTGGCGAAAGAAGGAAGACTCAAAAGATACAAAGACAAGTTCAAAAAATTAAAACAAAACAGGAACTTCAAAATTGACGAAAGAAAATTCTACCAACATGTAGGTGGAGAATGCACGAGAACAAAACAACAACCGGAAGCAAAGGATAGAAATACAATTTTAGAGTAACATATGGAACGGAAAGAACATAACCGAAATATCGAATGGATAAATAACAGGGAAAAAGAATTGCAAGAAAACAATTTAGGCCCGGAAGGAGAAATACAACTTGACTGGTTCATAACAACATTGAAAAAAAGTACCGAATTGGAAAACGCCAAACCATGGTGGCATACGTAGATTCTGGTTTAAAAGGTTCACATCAATCCATGACAGAATGGCTCTGGAACTGAGTCAATGCCGAGAAAAATCAAAAATACTAGACTGGATGACTAAGAGTAAAACTACCAGAAAGACCCCTAAAAAGGAATCATATCCAGCAACTATAGAACGATAACATGTCTACCTATGGTATGGAAAATCCTAACCGCACAGATTATGGAAGAGATCTATTATTTTCTTGCATACCTAGGACTGTTTCTCGAAGAATAGAAAGGATGCCACAGAGGAACAAGAGGAGCAGGTGATGTACTATACATTGATAAGTACATCCTCAGGGAGAGCAAAGCGAAGCGGAAAGATATTGCCGTGCCGTGGATTGACTTCAAAAAGACTTACTATATGGTCCAGAAAACTTGGACCATAGATTGTCTGAAAATGTACAAAATATCTGACAAAGTTACAAAATTCTTTATGGTAGCCATGAAAAACAGGAAAGTAGAATTAACAGCGGGAGGAAAAACTTCAGCAGAGGGGAAAATCCAAAGAGCCATCTTCGAGGAATATGCGCGTTCGCCCTTTCTATTTGTGATAGCAATGATGTCACTCAGTTACATTCATAGGAAATGCTCTGAAGACTTCGAATTTACAAAATCAAAAAAAAAGATTAATCATCTAATATACGTGGGCGACATCGAGCTATTTCCAAAAAATTTTTTAAAAAATGGAGAATTTTATACAAATGATAAGCATGTCCACCCAGGTTATAGAAATGGAATTTAGCTTAGAAAAATGTGACATGCTCATGATGAACAGTGGAACAAAAGACAAAGAACGGAAGAATTGAACTGCTAAATCAAGAAAGTATCAGATTGCTTGGAGAAAAGGGAAATTACAAGTAGTTGGGAATATTGAAAGTGGACACAATCAAACAAGCAGAAAGAAAAAATAAAAAATGAATATCTGCAGCAGAAATCCCATTAAAGGGATAAACAGCTTCATTGTCCCCTTTGTAAGAAAATTAGGACCATTCTTGAAATGAACAAGGGAGGATTACAGACAAATAGACTAGAAGATAAGAAAGTTGATGCCGATACACAAGGCCTTACATCCAAGGGATGATGTGACATAACCCCCTCGGCCCCCACGTTACATCAACTACTTCGAACCATTTCACTTCTTTACGGCCGGTGATCAACTAGTGGTCCCGATAGGGGCATCGCACGTTTCTTTACCGCTACAAGAAATACAATCGAGGGAGTGGGAGAAAAAGAACAAACGATCAAACGAACAATATGCTTGGGTCAATTCAAGCGCAAGAAGGGAGTAATGCAACACTGCATTTCCTGTGTGCATATGTAGACTAACGCTTGCGTGGATTCTAGCGAAAATTCTACAACGCTACTAGGAATGCCAACCTATCCTAACCGGTCTTCCTCACTGTGGCTGGACCCTATCTCATGTCGACTGGTCTCTCTGCTGTCCCGTGTCGACTTGTCACTCGCATCACCCTTCGCCAACTCCTTCTTCTCAGTCCCTTTGTCTCCGCTCTGACTGGCGTTCCCTTCCTACTTCCGGTCACTCGAGATCTCGAGTCCAAAATCCTTTGTCTGGTTTCGCGCTAAAACAGACAAAGGAATCGTCTGCTTGGCGGACCACCTACATAGTCTTACAATGACATAGACTGACTGTATGTGGGAAAAAAAAGAAAAAGGAAGGGGACTTTCCAGTATTGAAAATAACGTGGATGCTTTAATAGAAAGACTTGAAGACTACATTAAAAAAAGCAAAGAAAGAATAATTTCAGCAATCAGTAACAAAACTGATAACAAGAACGAACAGAACAACAACAAAAACTAGGAAACATAAATTGGAAGAAAAGCAACTGTACGGAGATTTCAAGCAAAAAACTGGTGAAATATCACACGAGAAGATTTCGATGTTGCTACCAAGAGAAACTGAATTTCTTCTCACAGTAGCACAAAATAATCATCAATTATATTAAAGCCAAAATAGATAATACGCAACAAAATAGCAATTATAGGTTATGTGGTGATAGAGACGAAACTATTAATCACTTAATAAGTGAATGCAACAAACTATCACAAAAAGAGTACAAGATATAGACATAACTGGGTGGGAAAGGTGTTCCTCCGGGAATTGTGCAAGAAATTGAAATTTGACCATACTACTTAATGGTATTTGCACAAACCAGAATTTGTCCAGGAGAATGAGATGCATAAAACTCTCTGGGATTTTGAGATCCAAACAGATCAACTCATCCCGACCAGAAGATCAAACCTCGAGGTAGTTAACAGAAGAGAATTTGCCGTTTTGTCAATTTCGCCGTTCTAGCGGACCACAAAGTGAAAAGAAAACGAAAAGAAAGACAATTACTTCAGCAGAGATCTAAGAAATCTAAGGAACATGAAAGTGACGGTGAAACTGATTGGAATTAGAGCTCTTGGAACTGTCTCTAAAGGTTTGGAAAAAGGGCACTGGAAAAGTTGTAAATCAAGACAAATCGAAATCATCAATCCAAGAGAATTGTTGAGATCAGCCAGGATACTAAGACGAGTCTCGGAGACCTGACCAGACTTGTTGTAACTCGGACTACGGTGAAAAACCATCAACTAATGCTAGTGCAGAAAACTCGTAAAGAGTAGAATAATAATAATAATAATAATAATAATAATAATAATAATAATAATAATAATAATAATAGTGAAAAACCATCGGCAAAGCTCTAATGAGTGAATAATAATGATAATAATAATCTCGGACAGACGACTAGACTTCTTGATAGTCCACAACAAAAAAGAGAACTGGCTGAAACTGCTGAACAGTTCAGAGAGAATTTTTGGGACTTATAAACTTAATGTTCTTACTTGACTAGGATTACTACTACTATGTATGATTTTTTACCTGTGCTCATATTCAGATTTTTTTTCATCTAATCTTTTTAATTATCGGTTCCCATATTGTATTCAACTCTATAGTTGGTCTACTCGGCAGGTCATTGCAGCCCAACATATGTGCTGATTCCTTAAGGCGTCTAATCCTACAATGTTCAGCCCTATCAATTATTTCAACTTTATCCCGCAAGTGCAGATGGTTTCCCTTTTCCTTCCATTTATGGTCTGCCATACCCGACTTTTCAATCTCACCTCGTACTACTGCCTTCCGATGTTCTTCTAGCCTTACTTTTAGTGGGAGACCTGTCTCACCTTTGTATATTTTACCACAAATGCAAGGGATGGAGTAAACACAGTTCTTGATCTGGACTACATATCTATAGGATCCTTTCAGCTAGTCCTTTGACATAGGGCAGACATACTGTAGTGAGTTTTCGGGTATTATCCTCCATCCTCCAACCTAGGTTTCTTGTATCCGATGTTATGCGCTCTGGGTAGTTGTTACGATGGAGGTTGTGTCTCAGACTAATCATTTTTTCTTGATATGCATCAGTATCGCTACTAATGGTTTTTGCTCGATGTTGTAAGCAACGGACCATTCCTTTCTTAGTCGTATATGGATGATGGGTGTTGAAATTGAGGTATTGTCCGGTGAAGGTGGGCTTACTTATGTTTTAATTGAAAATCAAGGTTATTTTATCGTAGTTTGCTCCATCTTTTAGTTAGTGTTTTGTTGCATGAATGTTTTGTTGCATGAATGTTTTGTAGCAACCTGTTTTATTATATACGTTGTTGGTATTTGGTCTCGATGATGACCACCCAGTTTAAAACAACGAGTTATCAAATACCGTGATTGTTTTAAGTAATTAGAATTTGATTATTCAATTGTTTTGTCTCGATTTATTTACTGTAAACTTGAAATAATTAAAATGCCACAACTGGTTGACACATGTTTACAAAATTAATCTCTGATTATCTGAGAAAATCGAGTTACCATTTATAATTTCAAATTGTCTATAATATTTATGATATAGTTAAACTTTTCATGGAAATTTATCAGAAAATACGTTTTTAATTAATTGATATTTCTGTCTTTGAAAACGATCAACCTTAATGAGATAGTGAACAGATTACTAATAGTTCGTTTGGCTTTTTATTTTTTCCTAAAGTTTAAAATTTTGAAGTCTGTAGTTATAATTATATCTTGTAATGGCATGGCTTTTCATAAATTATTGCTTTCTGTTAAAAACATCTTCTCGATGAAAAGTCCCTGTCTACTAAAAAAGTGTTATATTATATATTATATTACCTGACTCTGGGTTCAATAAGTATGAATTAAGGGACTGTTTGAGATCTCTCAATTAAAACTCCCCATAAAAGGAAAATGATTGAGATTGTTAAGTTCACATGAAACTATTTGTCTATCTATGGAGGACAAACACACCCTTTTCTATTATTATTATTATTATTATTATTATTATAGATTAGCTTTATGATTTCAGAATTATTAGAATGCCATAATTCATCTGGTCATTTTTGCTTGCAAAATCAAATTTTTATTCTAGCAATTTATACGTTCATGTTATTTTCAAAAAATATTTGCATTGCTACAATTCAGTGTAGAAAAGAAGAAAAATACATTTGTAGAATTTCAAAACAATTATTACATTAGAAAATAGATGTGTGTGTTATGAATATATACAAACACATCAAAATGTTGAATCTATTTATATTTCAATAACATATTTTTAGCCATGTAAAAACATTCGGATTAACATATGAAACAAAAATCTAATTAATAAACAAGAATAGTTAGTTCCTTGTACGGAGAACAAGGGAAAAACTTTTGTTTATTTTTTTCTTGTGCGGCACTGAAATGATTTTTATCACTTAAAAATACATCGTTCTAGGAAGTTAAAAGTGAACAATCATTACTATGAGTAATACTTTATATAATGTGCAAGCGAAACACAAAGTTGCATCAGAATTCAGTCGCTAAATATGACAAACTTACTAAAACTTGTTTTATATCATTTTATCTCGTAAAAGACCAACTAATTTTAAGTTCTGTCTAAATATAGCAGCTGTAACAACTGTATGATTTTTTGATTAAATTTTTAACGACAAGTTTTAGATTCTGAACATAACTCTTTTGAATAATATTAAATAACAGATAATATATATATATGCGTGTATGTGTGTATGTGCACACGCGCGCACACAGACACACACACACGTACGTTTACCCAACCCTTTGGTTTGCTGTCTGACCAACTCATAGCTAGTGCGAGATTAGAGATGTATTTCCCCAGCGAAATGAAACATAAACACCTTCTTCTAGGACTTGAATTTATATATTCAAATATATTTGCGCGCGCGCGCACGTGCGTGTGTGTGTGTGTGTGTGTGTGTGTGTGTGTGTGTGTGTGTGTGTGTGTGTGTGTGTGTGTGTGATTGTTATATTATTAAAATGAAACTGCATTAATAATATCGACCTTGGAATTCTTTTAAGGAATATTAAGAGTAATATGATTCTAATTACAAAAGGATGAATTATTTTTCTAGCAATTATCATTATTTCAATCCATGCCAGTTTTTCGCATCAGTTTCAGTTGATGGTCTTTTACTGGAGTCAGAGTGACAGCAAGTCTCGTCAAGTCTCCAGGACTCTTCTCAATATTCTGCCGATTTCAACAATGCTGTTGCCTGTGTCTTCTCGATTCTCTCTCTGATTTTCAATTCCGCCATTCTTTTGTACATGTCCTTAGGGACTGTTCCAAAACTACCAATTATTATTCTTATCTCTGTCATCCACGTGTTCCACAGCTTTTTCAGTTCTCTGACAAAATTCAAGTATTTCTCTATTTTCTCATTTTCTTTCATTTTTACTCTGTGATCCGCTGTTTTTGTTTTTTTTTGTTTTTTTTTTTTCTTAATTGACACTGGATCTGGTCTTCTGACAATGATTAGGTGATCTATTTCTATTTCAAAGATCCAGAGAATTTTACCACTTATTTTCTAGAAAACATTCTGTCTAGTGCACATACTATTTGGTAGGATAGTCAAATTTCAATTTCTTGCACAGTACCTTGTCGATTACCTTTCCTACCTAGCGGTGTCCTATACTACTTTTTTACGAGTCTGATGCATTGGCATTTAATGTGATTAACCGTTTCATCTCTTTCTTCACTTAATCAACTCTTGCTTTTCTTCTGCATTGCATCAGTTTTCGCGTTGATATAATTCGTCCTGATGACATTATTTTGAGCTTGTATTAAAAGATTCAGTTTCTCCTTTGAGGTTTCCCTTTCGGGAACAGTATCCATACACTTACAGTATCCATACACTTGTTTCTTTTTCCGCATTTTTGTTTTCTAGATTTTATTGTTTTACTGTTTAAAGTAACATTACTGTTAATGGGTGCAGCAATTAATTTTTCTTTGCTCTTTGTGTGTGTGTTTTTTTGCGTCTTTGTAAGTCCATGTGTGCGTGTGTGAGCGTGCTCGTGTGTGTGTGTGTGTGTGTGTGTGTGTGCTTCGACTCCTCAAATTGTTGCTTCTACGTAGTCTTAATATTTCATTACTTCCGATGATTTTTACACCAACTTTAGCTTGTATTATTATTATTATTCCTTTAGAATTTTTCACATCAGTATTAGCTGATGGTTTTTTCACGGGAGTTTGAGTGACAGCAAGTCGTCTCAAGTCTCCAGCACTCGTCTCAGGATTCTGGCCGTTCTTAGCAATGCTGTCATTTGGATAGTCTCTACCCGTCCGCCAACTTCCAAGTCTTCCAGGCCTTTTAAAAATCCTTTAGTTATTGTGCCTAACGCACCAATCACAATTGGTACAATCGTTACTTTCATGTTCCACAGCTTTTTCAATTCTCTAGCAAAGTCGAGGTACTTATCCTTCTTTGCACATTCCTTCAGATTTATTCTGTGGTCTGCCGGGACAGCAAATTCGGATTAGGTTATCCGTTTGTATGTTAAAGTCCCATTGGAGTTTATGCATGTCATTTTCTAGGACAGGTGCTAGGTTGTGCATATACCATTTGTTAGTACGATCACATTTAGATTTCTTGCACATTTCCCAGTGGATCACCTTGCCAACCCAGTCATGTCTCGCCTTATACTCCTTCTGTGCTAATTTGCTGCATTCGCATATTATGTGATTGATCGTTTCGTCTCTGTCACCGCATAACCGACATTTGCTATTTTGTTGTGTCTTATCTATCCTCGCTTTGATATGATTGGTTCTTATAGCGTTGCCCGGTGCTGCTATTAGGAGAGATTCCGTTTCTCTCTTAAGGTTTCCTTTTCTTAGCCAGGTTCTGGTATTCTGGTGTGAAATGTTGTTTATTAGTCGTTAAAGAGGCCATAGAGTCGTTTTTTCTCCCAATTTTGTTTCCTAGTTGTTGTCATTCTATCGTCTATCGTGTTGTCCGTATGATTTCTGATGACTGTAATCAGTCCTCGTTCGTGTTTTTCTAGATACATATAATCTGTCAACGTAGTCTCTGGGATGTAATGCCTTTTGCTTGGTCATTAGTTTTCTTGTTCTTTGATCCATTTGTTTAAGTTCATCTCTGGTCCACTTGAGAAAGGGTCCCGAATATCTAACGAGGGGCACGGCCCAAGTGTTTATTCCTTTGATGAGGTTTCTGCTGGAGAGTTTTATCTCGAGTAGTTTTCTAGTTCTCCTGAGATATTCTTTTCGAATCTTGTCTTTCATTTGCACTTGTTTGATGGTGTCAGCCTCCAAGATACCCAAGTATTTGTAGGTTTCATTTTCTCCGAGCGTTCTAATTTTGTCGTGATTTGGTAGTTCCATTCCGTCAGTCATATGTCGTTTGACACTTTTCATGACGAGCGTGGCACCTTTTTCTATGCCAAATTCCATTCTTATGTCCTGACTGTATATTCTAACGGCGTGTATTCGAGTTTCCAGTTCTTTTTCATTTTTTGCAAATAATATAATGTCATCCATCTACATTAGGTGATTGATCTTCTCTTGCGATCTGCTAAGTTTGTATCCGGCTATGCATTTTCTGAGTATGTGGTTAAGTGGCATCATGGCTATTATGAATAGTAAGGGTGATAGTGCATCTCCTTGGAAAATCCCTCTTTGGATCTTTGTTTCAGCTATGCATCTTCCTCCAGCTGTCAGCTTCACTCTCCAGGTTTTCATGGTCTTTTCGATGAAGTTTATGACTTCATGTGATATTTTGTACATTTTGAGACAGTGTAGTATCCAGCTTTGTGGAGCCATATCATATGCCTTTTTGTGGTCATTATTATTATTTTACTCCTTTGAGAGTGTTTCACACAAGCGTTAGCTCAAGGTTTCTTACTGGAGTTTGAGTGACAGCAAGTCACCTCAAGTCTCCAGGACTCTTCTCAGTATTCTGGCTGATCCAAATAATGCTGTAGTTTAGATGGTCTCTAATTGTCCGCTTATTTACAATGACTGTACCAAGCGCATTCATGATAATTGGTGTTACCGTCACTTTCATGTTCCATAGTTTTTTCAGTTCCCTAGCAAGGTCTTGGTATTTATACATCTTTTCGTTTTCTTTCAGTTTTAACCCTATGGTCGGAACAGCAAAGTCCACTATTCAGCAGGTTTTCTTTTTTTTCCTTTACTATCACTAGGTCTGGTCGACTGGCCGAGATTTGGCAATGCGTTTGTATCTCAAAATCCCAGAAAATATTGTGCGTCTAATTTTTTCGGACAGATTCTGGGTCGTGCACATACCATTTTGTCATCTAGTCAAATTTTAGCTTCAAGCACAATTCCAAGTGGATCATCTTGCCGACCGAGTCGTTTCTAGTCCTATACTCTCTTTGTGCTACTTTACTGCATTCGCTTATTATGTGATTGATCGTTTCGGCTCTTTCATCCAGACATGCAGGACACAGCTGAAGAAGCAGGAACGAGCTTATAAGTGATGTACTCCTAGGGACCCCCACATATGACCGAGCAAAAGCAGGACAACAAGCTCTAACCTACATACAACAGGATACGGGATGTAGCCCTGAAGACCAGCTAGAGGCGATGAACGATAGGGAGAAGTGGCGAGAGAGGGTCAGGGATATCCGTGCTGGCGGCACGACATGATAATGACGATGATCACATAACCTACATTTTGGTGTGCCTCGTCTATTACTATTATTGTTATTTATAGTTCGGCCTTTAAAGGCGCCGCTTGAAATGTTAATTTAGCATGACAGGTTATTTAATATTTGGCCTTCCTTTTTAACGTTTTATCCATTTTATTTTTTCAACAAAAATATCACATAATTATTCTTATTCAATTATTTAACCAGGTGATTTTAATTCGAGTTCATCATTTTTCAAGTCATTTATTAGATATTTGTATTTATTTCTTCTATCAATACTTTTAGTTTTCTATTCGAATTGATAAAAAAACACGATTCATTTAGAATGTTTTTAAAAATTATTATTAAAGTTTTTTTAACCAATTTTTTGCAATTTCTTTTGTTTTGGTATATATATATATATATATATATACACTCTGTTTTTGCGGTTTACAAGATTCTTCGGCCTTCTTCAGCTGTTATATGCACTTCCTTATGTAAAGGACTCTTTCTTCGGAATGAAAGGGGGAAGTTGTCATTATCCAAATTCCTAACAAAAATGAACTGTCATCACGAATTCAAAGGGATTGTAATCGATTTGACACCCGGGTCTCTTTCAATAGGAATATTATACTGAATGACCTACTAATTGGAGCCTCACGTGAGACGAAGCTGACCTAAACCTGCATTTATAAAATCCATTGATAAAAAAGAAGGGCAGACTGTGTTTTTATCTTTGGTTGGGCAACTGATCTTAGAGAAGGTAAATACTGGATTCAAACCAAGTCTACTCCATTTTTATATTAACCTTGTGTCGCATCCTGCCCAAGACGGAACGTCTGGTAAATATATATATATATATATATTTATATGTGTGTGTGTGTGTGAGAGAGAGAGAGAGAGAGAGAGAGAGTTGACAGAAGAATACTTATTTTAAAAGGGGAATTTTTTAAAATCTAAAAAGGATGAAATATGCTCCCTATTATTTGATATTTCAAAAATATCCAAATTAGTACCGTTAATCACCCAAGATCTTAAATCTGTAGTTAAATCCCCATTTAAGTAAGACTCTAAAAATCTTCCATTTAGAGTAAAGAGTTGAAAATCATATAGTTTATAAAATTGATACAATGTTAATGTTATGCAGGATTTAAGATTGGTCGTTTTTATAAATGCCTTTTATGAGATAAAAAAAAAAAAGAAACGAGTCTCCATCTCAACATCAAATTCAAAGAATTATCAAAAGACCTAACTAAAAGTCTGATATGGCGAAACATATCTGAATATAAAAAACGGACACTGCACTTTCTGAGATGAATTTTTTAAAAATTCCAGAGTAGAAATACTGATAAAAAGTCAGGAAAATTAAGAAAGCCACACACACATCAATTTCATCAGAATAATATAGACAAAAATACCGACCAACATGGAATTAAACTCCCTGTGGCTTCAAAAGAAACCAGAAACGCGAAAGGGGGTCCAATGAAAAGATCAGAGAATAAATTCAAATAAAAATTCTGTTTGATACCGTTGATTGGTTGATTGGTTGGTTCGTTGATTGGTTGGTTCGTTGATTGATTGGTTGGTTGGTTGATTGGTTGATTGGTTGGTTGATTGGTTGATTGGTTGGTTCGTTGATTGGTTGGTTGGTTGATTGATTGGTTGGTTGATTGGTTGGTTGGCTGATTGGTTCGTTGGTTCGTTGATTGGTTGGTTGGTTGGTTGATTGATTGGTTGGTTGATTGGTTCGTTCGTTCGTTCGTTCGTTGTTTTACGCAATGTCGACCTTTCTTGGGATTTTTATGCTGAATTCAGTCAAACAAATTTGATTTTCAATTAAGTTCGGTACAAAAACTTAATCTTCACAATGATTTTAAACTAGAAAAGACTTTAGACTAAGTTCCAATAATGATTCCTAAAGGCCAATATATTGACGTAGTTGAAAATCATTTAAACATTATTTGAAACATCTATTTGATCTATAAAGTAAATTTAATTGGTACTATCTCTCCGAGTTAGTGAGGAGCTGGGAGTAATATCAACAGATAACTTTATAATTCCCTGACTTCCAGAACAATAGTCTCACCATAGACTTTCATAACCTTTTGTTCATCGTCTTAAATATTTGTAGAGAATGCAGTCTGTGTATTCTAGGTCCTGCCGACATGGTAATGTTTGATACAATATGTGCTTCACGCTTCGAAGGAAAGAAGCCAGAACAAAAGTCCTTATGGAGGCGCATATTACACCTGGAGAAGGCCGGAGAACTACTCGTTGAAACAGGTTGTATAAAGAACTAAAATAACAAGGATTTTAATTAAGTGACAAATGTCTTTGATTCTTAATGACCCTTTTCAAAACTATTGACAGTATCTTTTATACTTTATAGAATAACTCCCATATATGAGCATTCCCGTTCAATGGATTTCTTTAAATGAGAATGAACGGCTAAAAAATGATTGATTTTCTTGTTTCTAAACGCGATAATCGATGTCTTTTTTTAACTTGGTAAAAAGGATATTGAAGATTTTCTTTAAAACGTAAACCCGTCGAAAGAAAGAAAAATACCCTCCACAGATTACTCCTTCCTTTCATCTCCTGGTTCTAGCGAAATCACATTGAAAGTTAAAAACATTTTTAATCAATTTTTTTCGTTTTTTTAATGTTATATGAATATCTAAATATTTCATCGAAATGTTGCAAGTTTAATCGAATTTGATTAAGATTATGACAAAATGTTAATGTGACTTCCGAGCAGATTTAAAATGAATTTGAATTTAAATGGATTTCGGTTTTCGTTTGGGTTTGGTTCGGGTTCTTTGTTTAATGGCATATCAACCTTCGTGGGTTATTTAATACCAAAGAAATCATTGTTGAAGAACAACAGTGATACTGTTTAACCCATAGCTGGGGGTTAAGGGAGTTCATATCCCTTTCCTAATTGTATTAGTCCTAACAATCTAATTTCATATCAGTCATTTGTTTGCCCACAGTTAAATTATTAAACAATTCTATTTGACCCATAGACGGGACCCTATCATGTACTACCATTCCGGGTAACTGTGAACCTGGGAGTAATAGCAATGAAGGGGTACTCCACATTCTCCAGGGGTCCAAGACTGAAATCTCGCCATCTGATGATTTATTATCATATTTAGGACAGTCGTTGGAGCACCCACCAGATAATTCTATTTAATATAAATCAATTGTTTGCACACAGTTAAATGCTTTCAGTTATTCCTATATAAGATGCATAGTTTTGATAAGAATTAATCTTTCGTTTGCACTCAGTTAAATGGTATCAAGAATTTCTATGTGACACTAACAATTCAAAATCAGCCCATACAGTTAAATGGTTGAACAGTTCTATTTGACCCAGAGAGAGGACCCTAACAGGAGCTACCACAATTCTGTGTTTTTCTTTTCATGTCGGCTATGATTCGTAGAGCAACAAGTATTTTGTCAAGTATAAAGTAAGCAAGTTCGAACTTCAGTTGTGCAATTACTTTTCCTTTCAGATTAATACCCATAGGAAAGATATGAAAGCTCTTATTCCCAGCTATGGGTTAAACAGTACCATAACTGTTCTTTGGCGTTAAATAACCAACGGAGGTTGATATGCCATTAAACAAAGAAACAAGGAAACCTGAAAATAACCAATCTCAAATTCACCAGGGTGAGTGTTTGATTATTGTCTTTGGTATAAGCCATAAACAACTTCCACCTTGAAATAAATAGCTATCGACGTTGCATTCAGGAAAATACGAATTTTCAAACAATAAAAAACCTAACTGATATTAGCCATTTAAAGCGACATCTCCAGTAAGGAAAAAGATATGTTGTCGATGTTGGATATTCCCATTTGGAACTTTATTCTTTCTGGATTAAATTCTAAACTAAATAATATAAACTTTATTGACTCGAGACTTTGTGAGCTAACTGGAATTGAAACCCTTTCTTCATGTTTATTTTTTTGTATTTTATATTATCGTTTAATATTGCACATCATTCAACATCATTAAACGGAAGATAGATCAAAAGTAAATGAGTTACACTTTCTTTGACTAATGAGGAGAATTTTAAGAATTTCATCTCTGATTCGTTTGGTTAACGTTTTTGATTTAATGGTATATTCATCCTTAGGAGTTATTTAATGCCAAAATCATGTTTATATATATATATATATATATATGTGTGTGTGTGTGTGTGTGTGTGTGTGCGTGCGAGAGAGAGAGAGAGAGGAAATAGTTTGAAGAGAACTTTATTTTTAAATGAGTTAGAGTTTATTTCTTTGCTCACAGTTCAATGACCTTTAAGTATTTAATATTTCATATTAATCATTTGTTGGTGGACAGTTCAATGGTTTTAAGTAAATGATTGAATAATTTGACCCGTTGATGGAACCTCAGCAAGCACCACCTCTCCTCGTCAGAGTGGACCTGGGAGTAATGGCAATGAAAGGTGTTCCACACTCCTCAAAACTCTAGGATTGGAGCCTCACCGTCAGATAAAGTTATGTGTTATACCCAGAACACTCGTAACAGGGGCACCTTACCTCTCTACAGAGTCGGCGTATTCTACTGCCGAAGTCGAATGAGAAATCGAAACATTATTTTTTTCAAATTTTGCTTCAAAGCAGAACTATCAAAGCTACCCTATCATTAAAAGAAAAGATGGCAAACGGTTACCCTAGTAACTTTTTCACTGAAACTGTACTCGCATCTGCAAAAGGTATGCCATATGAGACTGTTGTCGAATTGCCAGCGTTGTATCGTGTCCAAATTTAGATTAATTTTTACTACGTCCCGATTTCTAAAACACATTTTCAACCCGTTGGAAAATTTTCTCGACATTTTGATACCAATTTCAACTTTCTGTCATATTTTCACATTCAAACTTACTTCTTACTGGACAGATTCTAAAAATTGTACCAACTGAGGCTGATGAAAATATCAGGTTTACCAAAGTATCGAACTTTTGGCTTAAAACAGTTGTGGAGTTATATAAAGCATGAAGTTTTTTTTTTAAATGCAATTACTGAGTATAAAAAAACACCGATTTTAGACAAAAGTATTGCAACAAAGTTCGCAAAAATTAAGTGGAATATAAAGTGAAGGAAAAACAAAAATGAAAACTAATGTTAGCTAAAGAAGCTCTTCAGAAGAATCACGAGACGAAATTGTAAGAAATAAAAATGGATATTTCAGAAACCGGGCCATCATTATCTTCAACAAATCAGAATTTTACATAAATTGGCACAATAGATCTTGAAGAAACGTGCTCTTGTAAATGTGACTGGGATCTTTGAAGAGCTCTTGATAGGGAGAAAAAAATGAACAGTTCTATATTTGCTGAATTCTTATACACACACAAATATAGAAATTGAGAGAGAGAGAGATACATAGTTTGATGGAATGTGTTTGTGTGTAAGAAGAATCTATTAAATATGAACATATCGATATGTAACGTCTGATAATAATTGAGTAATGATGGGGAAATATTTGATGGGTCGGCAATTCAAAATCGCTCGTCTCAGATAATCTCATCCAATTGACCGGATAAGACACTCGTTATAATCAGGTTAACGGTAGCTATAAATACAAATCGATCAAATGACCGGTATTTTAGAAGGGAACAAATATTACGACGTATCAAAAGTTTTTTGCGTCTTGTTTTTATTTGTTTGGTTGTTTGATTTTTGTTTTTGCTTTTTTTACAAATATTTGCTTAGAATTCATTTTATTTACACATATAAATACTGTTTATGAATACATTCTACAATAATATTTCACAATCTACTAACCACCGTTTCAGTTTTCCACGATCCAGTCAGTTGTTTTCTTGCTTTTCACCTCTTCTTCGGTTTGTAATCTCTAAGTCAGACTTTTCTTTCTTTTTATTCAGGCAATCATTTAGCTTCAGGTAACCATTACGAATCTATAATCGGAAAAAAGCAACTGTATGGATATTTCAAGCGACAAACAAGCGAAATCTCACACAAGAAGACTTAGACATGCCTAAAAAAGAGACCTTAAGAGGAACTGAATCTCTTCTCTTAGCATCACAAAACAACGCAATAAGGACTATGTCAAATCAAAAACAGACAAGAGGCAACAAAATTGCAAATGTAATCGATCAATCACATAAGCGAATGCAGCAAAAATAGCACAAAAATTGTAAAGACTAGACACGACTGGGTGGGCCAGGTGATCCACTGGAAATTGTGCAAGAAGTTTGAAATTGACCATGCTAACAAATGGTATGTGAACAACCCAGAATTCTTACTGGAAAATGAGACGTACGAAATTCTCTGGGATTTTGAGATAAAAACGGATCACCTAATCAGAGGAGCAGATCTAGAGATAGTCAACAAAAAAAGAGAACCTGCCGAATATTGGACTTTGCCGTTCCGGCTCAACACAGGGTAAAACTGAAGGAAAGCGAAAAGTGAGATAAACTCTTAGATCTCGCTGAAGAACTCTAAAAACTATAGAACATGAAAGTGACGGTAATGCCGTTTCAGTCACCGAATGATTGATACAGGAACTGGAGGACTTGGAAATAATAAGACGAATGGGGACCATCCAGACTACAACATTGCTGAGATTGGCAAGAGTACAGAGAAGAGTCTTGGAAACTTGAGGAGACTTGCTGTCATTCAAACTCCAATGAAAATCCATCGGCTAATGTTGGTCTGAAAAAAGCTATAATAAAATTAATTACTCTACGTATTCAGTTGAAGTTTGCAAATATTTGAAAACTACAACCCGATAGATTTAGGCTTTACAATCACTAATCTCTTTTTGTTTGGTGGGGAGTGTCTCTGTATTTATAATCAACAGAATTAATACATGTAGATTTGAAGGTGGGTGCTGTAATTGAAGGAGGGGTGCAGTAATTCAAGAAGAGGTGCTGTAATTGAAGGGGGTGCTGTAATTGAAGGAGGGGTGCTGTAATTGAAGGACAGGTGCAAGGATTGAAGGTGGGGCACTGTAATTGAAGGAAGGTACTGTTTATTGAAGATTGGGGGCTCTAATTGAAGGTGGGGTGCTGTAATTCAAGGAGGGGGCAGTAATTGAAGGAGAGGTGCAGTAATTGAAGGAGGGGTGTTGTAATTGAAGGTGGGGTGTTGTAATTGAAAGAGGGGTGCTATAATTCAAGAAGAGGAGCTGTAATTGAAGATTGGATGCTGTAATTGAAGGTGGGGTGCTGTAATTGAAGGAGGGGTGCAGTAATTGAAGGAGAGGTGCTGTAATTGAAGATTGTGTGCTGTAATTGAAGGAGGGATGCTGTAATTGAATATAAGGTGCTGTAATTGAAGGTGGGATACTATAATTGAAGGACGGGTGCAGAAATTGAAGATGAGGTGCTGTAATTTTAGTTTGAATTTAGAATTGAAAAAAAAGAAAGAAAAAAACAAATCAATAAGGAATCTCACCCAAAAGAACAAAACTGAACGAGCCCCAACTCGCACAGCAAATTATATGGTAAAGATATGTTTGACCGAAAATAAAAATAAAATTAATTACTCAATGTATTCACTTGAAGATTGTGAAAACTGTAAGTCCGACAAATTTAAGCCTCACTAATTGTTCATTATAAACTGTGACATAAATATAAACTGTGACAACAAGCCAAAGTGCTAGGGAAAGAAAAATACGAAAGGATTTATTGGGATAAAAAGACCAAAAAACAGCAGGCAAGTCTGACAATAAAACTTGAAGAGATAAATCAAAATATATTGGCGAAAGAAGGGATATTTAAAAGATACCGATGTAAGGTCAAACAACACAAACAAAAAACAGGACCTTAAGAAAACGAAAAAAATCTACCTAAAAGTAAATGGAGAACGCTGGAAGACAAGTCAACAATCTGATACAAAATAAATTTTAGACAACATATCGAAACAGAAAGAACAAAAAAATGCTGAATGGATAAATAACATGAGAAAATAATTACAAAGACTCGAAAGAAGTACTGAGGTTGATCTAAACCTCGACTCGCTAAGAGAGAAACACTGAAAATTGTATCGAAGAGAAAAACGACTGGCCATGACAACATATATTGATGCTGGCTTTTAAAAAGATTCACGTCTATCCATGACAGAATGGTGCCACAAGTGAGCCAATAACTTGAGGAAGCAAGTATACTCAAAGGAATGATACAAACAAGGGAAAGCCACCCTGATCCAGAATGATCCCCAAACTATAGATCGATAATGTGTCTCCCTCTGATGTAGAAAATACTGACCGCACAGATTAAAGAAGAGATCTATTGCTCTGTTATATGCCGAGGACTATTTCCGGAAGAATAGAAAAGGAACTGGTGATTTACTATACATAGCTCAATACATTCTCAAGGATACCAAAACGAGGCTAAAAAAATGTAGCCATAGCAAAAAGGGCCAATTATATGGCCCCGAAAACTTGGATTATAGATTGTCTGAAAATGTACAAAATATCCGATAAAAAAGTTATAAACTTCATCTCGGAAGTCATAAAAAACTGAAAAGTGAAATTAACAGCGAAAAGAAAAACTTTAACAAAATTGAAAATCCTGAGTGATATTTTCCCGGGAGACTCGCTCTCCCGGGAAGTGCACTGTAGGCAATAAATTTGCAAAATCGAAAAAAAAAATTAATTACTACGTAGACGACATTAAGCTATTTGCAAAAAATGAAAAAGAACTGAAAATTTGATAAAAACAATAAGAATATACAGTCAGGGTATTGGGATGAAATTTAGCATAGACAAATGTGACATCCTTATGATGCACAATGGGAAAATACAGATAACGAAAGGAACAGATCTACCAAATCTAGAAAGAATAAGAACGCTGGGAAAAAAAAAATGCCTACTCGTACTTAGGAATACTGGAAGTGAACACTATCAAACAAGCAGAGATGAAAGAAAAAAATAAGAAAAAAGAACCTCAGAAGAACGAGAAAACTTCTCGAAAACAAGCTCTGCAGTAGAAATCTCATCAAAGGGATAAACACCCGGGCTGTCCTCTTATAAGACACACTAGACCATTCTTAAAATGGATGACTATGCACCAGGACTTACATCCGAGAGATAATATATTGCTTGATCCTATTTCGGTATCTAGAGTTGGCTGCAGAGTAATGGTTATCGTCTTCGGAAATGGCAACACGAGTTCAAATCCTGGAGGAGGCTGATTTCATTTAACATAACACTAACACCCTTGGGAAAGATATGAATCCAAATATTCTCCCGCCATATATGGGTAAATAGTTGGACAGACTGAATTCTTTAACCTTGATTAGGCAACCTGTCTAGGGGAAGGAAAACTCTGAATTAAAACCCGTTAAACGCCACTTAAAAATTGACCTTGTGTCATATCTTGCTCTTGTGGAGGGGTTGGTAAATACATATATACATAGGCAGACTATATGTGTTAAGAAAAGAAGGAGGAAGAGGACGCGTCAACATTGCGAACTGTGTAGATGCATCAAGAGAACGCAAGTACTACATTGAGAATTGCAAAGAAAAACTAATCAGAGCAGCCAGTAACAGTATTGATAAAATAAAATCTGAGAAACAAAAACCAGGAAAGAGAAATGGGAGAAAAAACAAATGTATGGAGATTCCAAGAGACAAACGGACGATAATCTACCCGAAAAGACCTGGACATGGATAGAAAAAGGAAACCTCAAGAGAGAAAAGTCCTTTTTATAATTAAAGCACAAATCAACACTATAAGGACCCAATCATATTAAAGTGAAAATCAAAAATACGCAACAAAAGAGCAAATGTAGATTTTGTGGAGATTAAGTTGGAACGGTTAATCAAATACTCAGCGAATGCAACAAACTAACACAAAAGGAGTTACACAAAAAAAACTAGGAATGACAGGATAGGAAAGGTTATCCAATGGGAATTGTGCAACAAATTGAAGTTGACTAGACAACTAAATGATATACGCGCCAACCAGAATCAGTCCTAGAGAATGAAACTTATAAAATGCTCGGGAATTTTGAGATATCGCCGGATTGCCTTATCCCGACCAGAAAACAGAGCCGGGTGTTAATTAGCAAAAAATAGATAAATGAATATTCGATGTGAGGATTTTTCATCGCCGAGAGAGCACAAAGTGAAAATAAAAGAAAGCGAAATAAGAGATGAAAACTTGGACCTTGCCTAAAACCTAAGAAAGCTGTAGAACATGGAGTAAAAGTAATAACGATTGTAGTTGGTGCGCTCAGAACGACCCCAAAAAGTTAAGAGAAGAGACTGGAGAATTCGGAAATCAGTGGGAGAAGCGAGACCATCATACTGCATCATTGCTGAGATCAACTAAAATACTGAGAAGAGTCCTGGAGAAATGTGGAGACTTACAGTTACTCAAACTGGAATGAAAGCCGAGCAGCTAATGCTTGTGTGAAAACTTGTTAGAAGTCGAATAATTGTTATAATAATAGTTAAAATGACGAGTCCTGGAGACCAAAGAAAATTTACTTTCACTCAGACTTCAGTGAAAAAGCACCAGCTAAAACTGGTTTAAATAGACTCACAAAAAGCAAAAGAGAACTTTTTTAAAAAAAACAGAACACCAAATAATTATTGGTCATACTAATAATTTGCACACTTGTATACGTTGCATGGTGTCGGGTATGTTGTTTGATGTGATGCTTTAATGTTTTCACTTGATCTCGATGTTTTCGGGACAGATTGAAAGAAATTCATATCTATATTTTTATAACTTCCCAATTTCTTTAGATCTTATGAATGGGATCAATCTTCATTATATTTTTTGTTTCATACCGTCATTAGAAAAGGAAAAGTTGTTTCCACTTCATTTTTATAGGGGGGGCTAAGAAGAAATGAAAAATTTTTACAGGTCGGTTCATTTTGCTCTATTAAAATTCATATTCTCTACTGCGTCTTGAAACACAACTCCTGAAATATCTCTCTCTCTCTATATATATATATATATATATATATATATATATATATATATATATATATATGGATTGCGGAATCGTAGTACGCGAGTTCGTACTTCAGTCGCGCTATTACGTTCACTTTCGGGCAAATACCCTTGGGAAAGGTATGAACCCCCTTATCCTCCCAGCTATGGGTAAAATAGTACCACTACTGTTCTTCTAGGAGAATGACTTTGGCATTAAATAACCTAAAAAGACTTGATATGCCATTAAAACAAAGAAACCAAACCTATATATATATATATATATATATATATATATATATATATATACATTCTTACAACCTTTATACTCTTCCGGTAGTTTCGTAAATTATTTTTTATATGCGAATGTCATTTAGTTTGTATCTTTCTATCAGAAAGTCATTTGATATTTACTATGTGACAAAGGTCCTTATGTAAAGCTGACATCGTTTCACAATGTCTGCTACCTGTGCATTCTTAATCAATTTATTCTCCTATATTTAATGTTATACTGAACGCTTAAGACCTCCGATGAGCCTAATTGCTTAAGACGTACAAGCGGCATAACAATATTGGCACCAAAACCAGCTGCGTGTCATATATAAGGAATTCTCCTGGGGGGGGGCTGTCAGCAGATAATATAGCTGGCAATAATGACGATAACCTGTGAGGGTTTAGCATTAACAAGTCATGTGACGGCGTCTGAGTGGAATGGTTCTTAATGAGATTACAATGGAATTTCCTGTACATTAGTGACACATTGATTAACAAAGTAAGTAAACTAATTAGTTTATTCGGCTTCAATCAGATGAAAATAAAGTCTGCGATTAAAACTACCACTCTCTTATTTTGTCCTGTTCAGTTTTAACAAAATGAAGATTATAGCTGATATATTCTAAAGGAAATAATGTATAAAGCAAGGGTTACTTATTATACAAAAACACTTATGATGCCAAAAGTAGATTGTTCCAGTTTGCTTGTATTCTTTATTTCCTTATCTCATGCTTTAGAAAAGTCTGAGAATTACGGGTAAGGTTGTCATTTTTTGAAAGAAAAGATTTTTCCTTTTATATATATATATATATATATATATATATATATATATATATATATATATATATATATATACGTTATAATATATATATATACGTTATAATATATATATATATATATATATATACGTTATAATATATATATATATATACATAAATATATATATATATATATATATACGTTATATATATATATATATATATATATATTAATTGTTTCAATAGATATAGTTAAACGGAATTATACAATTTGAATGCTCAATGTAACGTTTGTGATATATGTATACATATATGAATAAGCCTATGCAGAGCAAAATATCATTAAGAAACAAAAAATTTATAATCGAATATACATGTAGATATTCTTGTTTCTCAGTTATATATATATTGGGGAGTCCAAAGTTTTGTAATCTTTTGGTAACATGTGGTATTTTGGTAACAATTGGTATTTTGGTAAGAATTCGACAGCTACAGATGCTTTTGCCGATAAACCACACTGGACTACGAGATGCCAAGATCGCCTGATACGCCCCGAGTGCTACACGCTGCATTTGAGTACAGTCTTGGAATCGATGGTTTTAAACTCACCTAACTTTGCTTGATCGGCAAGATACTTACAAACAGAATGAAATTTCTTGAAACATCTGGTTATTGTGATCAACTGCGCCTTCACCACTCGCACAACAAATTTTTTTGGTTGCTTCTGCGATGTTATTAACCAGTTTGAATTCATAATGTATAAATTGCCGAATTTGTCTCCATTGCATGTTCATCAGTGAAACTTTCAAATGGAACGAAACAGAGCACAACGTACCAGTGCACCAACTACCATGCCACTACCAACTTCAGTGGGTACCTTCTACGATTTGAACTGCTGATGTAATAGTCGTACACTAAACTAGCATGTACAAGTTTTTAATATTCCACAGAGCAAATATAAAATTGAAAAAAGAACAGAAAAATATATTTGTAAATTTGTTTTCTGATGCATGGATTTATTGCTAGTATTGTTCAGAGAAAATCTTGGCTGAGTTTTTTAGAGATTTCTTTCTTTCTTTTTTCATTTAAGTGTATGACATTTAAAAGATTTATCGAATTAAACATTTTTGCTTTTTGTCGAGATTGTTAGTCTTAATTATGATATGTTCTTATTTCGCATTTCCTACTTGAAAAACATCCGTACAAAAATTATGCAGAAAATAATTATTTTCTGCTTATTTTGCTTAGGATTATAGTTACGCTTTTGTCACACATAACCTCTTTGGATTTACTAAGCTTAACCTAATCTAGCGTACGAGCCACAGATTATTCAAGGTACCCACCTTTTCTAAGTGGTTATCTGTCTACTTGACCATAATTTGGTCCCACATAACTTCTTATTCTAAGCTGAAACCAACGAAATATATGATGAAAAAAATTAACACATGTCAAGATCAAAAGACAAACATAAAAAATACATCATATTCTATTTTTCTAAACCTAAATTCTACAATATTTCCCGCACATTAAAAGTTCATATCAAACAGTTATAAATAGTTATTGTTTCAATAAAAGATAAAATAAATTTACCAATCGTATATTCATCCTACAAATTTTTATCAATAAATACTTCTTGCAGCAACATGGCTTTTTTCTGAATATTGATGAACGTTTTTCCATCTTGTTTGACTAAAACAAAAACATTTTTACGTGAAAGCTCGTCGTTGTGTTCAATATGTACGCATAGTAAATTTTGTAGCTCCGCCTCAAATCATTTGGCCATCTATAGAAAAGTTTGCACTGACTCAAATACCCTCCATGGTCAGGATGTGACACAAAGTCATTTTTAAGGCGGTGGCCCTCCCACTCACGAATGCATTAACTAAGGCAATACCAGAAAATATCTTGACTTCATCTGAATTGCTTTCTTTAAGGGGTGCTTCAAGCACCAGGCAATAATCCTAACCCCACTTTTTTCGAAGAGGATGCCAGTCTGAAGCCAATATCGTCAAGATCGGACAGACAATCAAACTCTTCCTAATTACAAATATAGATATTTTCTAAGAAGTATTTTCAGTTCAATACTTTGAAGCAAACCCAAAATCAAGAGAACTTCTGCATCGAAGTTTCTTTTTCAACTTTTGCTTCTAATTTCATTTCTTTCATCTAATAAAAATTTTAAAGTTATGTACAATCAAAGAAGTCTACATTGATGAGGATATTTATAAATTAATTTTACATCGATCAATTTTATACGACGTTTGAAATTGGGAAGGATTTTCTTTAATTAAACTACGTATAACACTGTCAATTGGAAAATGTTATGGATATGATTTTCTGAATTTTATTGGATTAATTTAAATTGAATTATATTAAATTAATTAGTGGAAACCTTCAAACATTCACCGTTGCATTTGCAGCTAATTTTTTGTTTGTTTTTTGTTGCTTTTCTTATCAGCTGCAAAATGGTGGCACTGAATAAATCGATTACAAAAAAAGTTTTCCCAATCAAAAAGAGAAAATCGATAAATAGAACAAAACAAACAGAAACGTGTTTAAAAATAAATAAAGTCTCAAAATTTATAAAACAATTGAAATTTTTAAAAGATTCCAGTGTCGAACAGATTTTTTTTTCCGACAACACATCTGTGTTAATCAAATAACATATTCAGATCAGACAGTTCATGAATGAATATCCGAGGTTTGTAAAAAAAATATCGAAACTGAAACTGTATTTACGAACAAAGAATGAAACGTTAATTTTCTGTTGGCCCTTTTGCATTCAATACAACAAAAATTCCAGCGAGTTTCCAGTTGGTCGAAGTACCCCTGAAGCTCCTTCTTTGATGAAAATCTGTGCAATTTCTTTTAATGTCTTCCACATCTTCGATTTTTACCTATGAGATAAATTGCCAGTTTACCAAATAAAAAAGAGGTCGTATGGGGCCAGGTCTGGTGAGAATGGAGGGTACTGCACTTTCAAAATCCTGTGTTTCGTTAAAAACAGGATATGAAAAAGTAACGATAATTTTTAATGGCGAACACGAATATTATTATTTTATTATGTAAATTGCTTAGCTTTACACATGACTTCATTTAAACTTTTAAATTCAAAATTTTAAAGCCTCGGTCTCGATTTTTTTGATCATGTGTCCGAAAGATAAAGTTATATTTTGCATATAATTATACGATATAATCGCTTAAAGGTTACGAAATAAATTTGGCGACATTGTATAATCGGATATTTTTGCTATAGGCATGTTATTCCCATTTATAGTAGAATATATATAGATATATAATATTTATGTAATTTTTGTTAGATTTTTAATAGATATAAACAAAATTGATCGTGTTGTCTGGAGATGAGACAGAACACTAGAAAAAGTGAATCAACGCTTTTCCCAACGGATATTAGTGCTATTGAAATAAAACAATCCCAATCAGTATTCAGACTCTGTACACCAATTCCGTTATTCGAATTCATAATTGTTATTCCATCCGGAACTATTTATCTCTCTTGGATTTTTCTTTCAATCACGTTTCTCGAGATTTTCTTCTTAATAATGACTTCTCTCTTTTAGTCTCCTTTCAGTCAAGTTTCTTTTCAGCAAAAGTTACCGTTTTTATTAATATCTTTTGGTTGAGAAACCCATTTACAAAAATAAGACAAGTGATCGCCAATGTTCAACCACTAAACCTAACGAGTAAATTCATTTTACAGCAATTGACTTGTCCTATTGATTATTGTTTCTTTGATTCACGGACGAAAGCATCAAAGGGTTTCCACTACAAATCTAATTAAAACAAATCAACATAATATCCATGGTTGCCTAAAAATAACAAAAGATTTACCAATTCAGAAATTCGGCTTTTGTATGTAGGAAATCCACTTGAAAGATTTACCAATTCAGAAATTCGGCTTCTGCATGTAGCAAATCCACTTCAAAGAATCTTTGTATGACTATAAGGATATGGACATCTCTTGGTTCTTTAACAGTTTGTAAACTTGTCTCGAAAATCAATTACGAATAATCAGTTCGATTCTCACTGTGTGTCCCATATGTATGAATATTTATATTAGTAACTAATCGTTTTGGTCACACACATTTGCTTTAGTTTCTTTGTTTAATGGTACATCAACCTTTGCGAGTTGTTTAAGGCCAAAACCGTCCTTGAAGAAGAGCAACAATGGTACAATTTAACCATTTTCTAAGGGTCAATAAAAGGGACCATAACTTTTCCAAGAGTATTTGCTCTAAAGTGAACCTAATAGCACGACTTGAGCTCGAATTTGCTTACAATAATGTCACAGTCCAGAACATTAGCCACTAAACCATGACAGATTATTGTTGAGTTTGATTCTTACATGGTACTCCATACTTTCTTGCCTTGTGCTAATCTAACTTCGGCGTGTTAAATAGCTTTGACTATATAGGTACATCTTGTGTACGTCAATTTAGGTGAGTGAAGTACATTGATGTAATAAAATGTATTTACCGAACTTTTTTTTTACCGCGAACAGGATGAGAAACTTTTGTAAAGAGGTATTTTTTCTAGTTTCCTCTCGTAAGTTCCTGCAACTTCCTCGACGCCACTTTTGTAACATTCACATGTGCATAAAAAGAAGAGGAACTAATTGACAGACAACTTTACAAAAGCATAAGTATTTCATTTAACCGAAATAACACATTTACAGAAAATAATATAAACTATCCAAACTCTACCGACCAAGTTATTACTGAGAGTCTTTCTCGCTGAAGTCTGTTCGACTGATTGTCTTTCGACAAATATCCACCGACAGATCGTACCATCCAAACAGCACGGTGCCTTTATTTATATTATCTGGAGGACTGCCACTTCCGTTCACTGGTGATCAATGTTTAATCGCCAGTGTATCATTTTATTTCCATATGACAGAAAGAATGTTGGTTTTCAGCAGAGTACAACAGGTTTGAATTCAGAGTTTTCCTTCTCCAAAACTAGTTTCCTTCATCTAGGCTAAAGCACCCATTCTGTCCGACTATCTATTCGTAGTTGGAGAAGAACAGATGCCCTCTGGCCTTTCTCAAGGGCACTAGCATGAAGTGAAATACAAACAGCTTGGTCGAGGATTTGAACTTTGGTTTTCGACTTCATATTCTTCGACAATAATCAATTATGTTAATCAATTATATTGATACATTTTGTGCTAATCAATTATATTGATACATTTTGTACATACAAAAAATCTAAAAGAATTTCACGAACTTTACATTTGTAACCGGTGAAAACGGAGAACACGGGACCCCTAGAAATTATTATTGTACTTATCTCACTAACCATTGACATTGATTTTCTTCTTTACAAGTAATTCAATGGATCAGGTGATCTTTTTAATCTATACTAGTAATTTGAAAGGTTTTGTTCGTCTGTCATGACAGACAAATATGATACACATACTGATCGGACACAGAAGAAAGTTTTAATATAAATTTTGCATTCTTCATAGAGAAATGAATTTCTCGTAAGGAGGAAATCTCTATCAATAATCAATCATCAGTCAGAAGCCATGTTGCTGCAAGATCTGAACAGAATTTACGTTTCCAAGAATCAAAAGAATAAAATCATGGGACATTTAATTAAACTTTACTAATTAGATTTATTGATAGTTCTTCAAGTTAGAGGCGTGAAATAATTACAAAACATTGTTGCTTAGTTACGACTCACGTTCCAAACAAAAATAAATATATACATCTATAAATCTCTTAAGTTACTTATTGAATCAAGAGAAATGTTTGAACAAAAATAATTATTCCAATTTAATAAAACATTAGCTGTTAGGTTTCAAGAGGGATATATCAAAAATTATGTTGTATTATTGCTTAACTAAAACTAAAAACCCGGACAAAACCCAAAAATCTTTAATGTTAAGGATTACTTAAAAATATTTCAACATAACAATATTTACTCCAAACAACCATCTTAAACAAGAATCTTTTAATTTCTTTATGGGCGTCCTGAGTATGATATCAAATTTCAAATGATGGTGAGATTCCTTTCCTGGAGATCTGAGGAATGTAGAGATTCCCTTCATTACCATTACTCCAAGACGAGATGACATGTCGTAACGACATGTCATCAATTAATTAATTAATAGATCAATTAATCCTTGGACTTATAATTCAACAAATTTCCCAGCAACAAGCAAAATGCATTGATGAGGCATGTCGAGACTTCATATGCGAACAGAAGTTTTTATTGTATAAAGAAGAACACTACATTATTTTATAAGGGAGAACTCTACGTTATTTTATAAGGGAGAACTCTATAATCTCTCACCCTGAACTGTACTTTCATTAGTACCAATTACATTTCTTGTATTATATTTTATAACCGCTTTAATTCAAAAAGTACCATCAATATCGATGCCTACCAGTTCTACTTTTACCATCATGTGATTCCGTATCTTTCCCAAAAATCCCGAGAACAAAATCTTTCAAAAAGCAACAAGATTGTAAATGTGATTTTTGTATTTATTTTAACAAAAAAACGAAAAACGAAAGCAAAATGTTTTTACATAAATGATGTTACTTTTTTTATTATCTTTCTTTTCTTTCTTTCTTTTATTTTCGGAGAGGCGAAAAACAATTGACAATCTTTAATGTTAAAGATATTGACTTTTTTAAGACAGACTCGTTAATTAATTTAATTAGACGTTAGAAAAAAAGGTGGGGTGGGGAATAAAGATGCTGTTGAAAATGCTCGAGTCAACTCCTGCTATAAGATAATATCTAACACCAGAAGCACATAAATCAAAATGTCTGGTATAGTACAAGAGAGTATCAAAAGTTTTGCAATAATTTGGTAACTTAATTGCTTTATTCTTCAATTAAAAATAAAAGCAGCCAAGCATTCCAGTAAGAAACCATCGTGTTGAATCATCTAAAGCCACCTTTATACTAGTTCTTAGAGTCCTGTGGTGATACGAGTCATTTACCTTCGAAAACCTCTTCACAGAAGCTTCTACCTCCATTTTTGGTTGTTGAAGCGTCGCCAGTTCAAAAAGTGGGTTATGGAGCGGACCAAGGTTTCCTTGATATATTTTTTTGTTTAATAGCTTATCAACTCATAATGGGTTATCTATTACCAAAACCGTCCTTGGTGAAAAACTGTAGTCGTATCTGGGGTATAGGAGGTTTCATGCCTTTCCTAAAAGTATTAGTCCGAAAGTGAACGCCATTGCACAACAAGAGTTCAAACAAACTTACAACGACGTTGAAGTCCAGTACGTTAACCCCAGCACCACAAAGACTTCCCTATGGATTGGACAAGTAATAATCCAATGGAATTTGGTCTGGACAATATGCTGAATAAAGTCACCTATCAGCTAGTTCTTTGATCCATCACTGATACCAGTTCTTGTCTTTCGAAGCCAAGAACTTTTTCACTGAAGCTGCTACATCCTTTTAATCGTTAAAGCGTCGCGGGTGCAGAATGTGGGCCATGTATCCGTACAAGTGCTCATCTGTGGGAGCTAAATCCGGACTGTTCTCGGGAGTTTATTCTGCAAACTAGCACATGTACAAATATTGCAAAACTTTTAACTCACCTTAGTATATAATTACGGAAATAGACAAATCTATGTTTTTCAACTCAGATGTTAATTCCTTATGTTGAAAGAATGTTAAGATTTCTTGCAAGCTGAAACTAAAAGTGTTGAAAATTGGAGATTTTTTTATTCAATTCTTAATCGATGCTTTCAAAGATTTAAAAAAAACATGGATGAACACCTAATACAACCATTTAGCAGGTACTATTTACCAACCCCTCCGCTCGGGCAGGATATGACACAAGGTCAATTTTTAAGCGGAGTTTAACAGGTTTGAATTCAGAGTTTTCCTTCTCCTAGACTAGTTGCCTAACCAAGGCTGAAGAACCTAGTCTGTCCTACTATTTACCCATAGCCGGAGGGAGATAATTGGATTCCTACCTTCCCCAAGGGTATTAGTGCTATGTGAAATGCAATCAGTCTCGTCCAGGATTTGAACTCGTGTCGCCGTGTCCATTTCCTCCGACGATAACGACTACACCACGGGCACCTCCATTTAGCAGGTAAATGAACAAGTCTTCCAAAGGAAGTATCTCTGTATTCACTAAAATCCTGGACGTTATCTGGAAGCATTTCCACAATAAAAGCATTAGAAAGGACGGTCTCCTTCGAGAGAAGAAAGTTTCCCTCAAAGAAATTAGCTAATACTGAAGTGTATCAATAGCTTCACATGACAGAGTCTATTGTTCTCCATCAACAATGAAAAATGTGGAAAATCTCATGCAATCTATGATATCATTAAATGCCGGAGCAACAGAAATCCTTTGGTAATATCTCATAAACTTTTGCTTGATATTCTGAATTGTATTTAATTCCCGAATTTAAACCAAATTTAGTTAATAGCACATTGATTCTTATACAGTGATCATTTTGGGTGAAGTAAGTTTTATACGATTAAGTTAACTTGATTATCAGTTTATAAAGTTCTTTGAAATGCCTAAGAAGAGGGCTTCAATTAGGGGCAGACTATTCATGGATTACATTTTTTACATTACAACATGAAGGTAAAAATCGTCGAAATTTAACAGAAAAACAATTGCTTTAAACTTTTTGAAGATTTATTAAAATTACAATATTTTCTAACAACTGTCTCTATTCTTTTATATTGTCAGCCAATCGAGTTTACGGACATTCCAGTTTAAATAAGGTCATCTAAACAGCAACTTGATAATAGGTTTGGTTTTGGGTTTTTTTGTTAGTTTGTTTTTTGTTTTTTTTGTTTTTGTTTTGTTTTTTGATTTTTTGTTTTTGTTTTTCACATTACATAAGAAGCTTGCACGAATTTCAAAACTATCTGGTTTTCTTACAAACTATAACATCCCGGTGACCATATAAAATGGTCTCTCAGATTACTTGTATCTTGGCCAAAGAAGCCAATTGCTTGCAATATGTTGTCCACTAGTTAAGTTTCCTTATAGTTGTTGTGTTTCCCCCACATAAAATATCAATTTCCATTAAGAAACCGTGAGTATTTTCCTTGTTCGCTAAATTCGAAATTCGATTCTGGAAACGGATTCCGCCTAAAGATAGAACTGACTTTGTTGGTAACAGTTTAGAATGTTCTCGCAAATTAAATAAAAGAATAAAATACCTCTGCGTTTCAGTTTAATAAATGATGATTAAAGACGACTATCATCTTTTTTCCTCAATTATATAATTATTGCAGAAACTGTCGGTAAAAACACGGAGGGAAAATTCTTACCCCTCTTTTATAGTCAGTTATAAGCATAGAGTCACTGGCTGCTTGTCAGTTTTGCGTGTGTATGGTTTGGGTTTTGTTTTGTTTTGATTTGATTTGTCATTTTTTAGTTTTGTTTTGTTTATTTGGGTCTTTTTTCCGTACGACACAGAAACGATCAATCTAATCTAGACACTTAAACGAGCTTCTCATAAGCATCAGAACGAATTATTCTCATGCGTGTGCTTATATGGGTATCCAGTAATCAAGCGGGGGTCAATGCCCCCAACATACACCAGGCTTATTCCTCGAATTCATATCTTCAAATATCTATCAATGGAAGATCAGTGACCTTCACTGAATTTTTATCGGTGTCCATTCTAAATCCCAGACAGTTAAGATGTAGGCTTACGACCGGGCAAAACAAATTCAGTGAAAATCTGGGAATTAATATTTCGGAAAAAAAGTCTTATATTTTTAACTTTATCAGATTTTTAAACATTTAATTTGGGTTTAATTCTTTTTCAGATTTCTTCCTATTTTATAATTTTATAAGTTTAAATCTTGATTATGAAGCTGTCTTCCTGGTTCTCATTCTTCAAATCATTCAAAAAAGCTCTTTAGGGGTTTTTTTTTATGATTCCACAATTTGCATTCATTTCAAATCGCTATTTACCCACTAATTCAATGATGTGGCGCATGTTATCCTCACACTTATATATTCAGAAAGGCCAACACCAGAGTCAGCGCCCTATCATATTCTTGGCTCAAGAAAAATTCTGTTGAGGAATTTAACAAAATAAAATCAAAAATAAAATCGCATAAATATCTATAAGGCTCTTCAGCCTTGGTGAAGCAACTAGTCTAGGAGAAGGAAAACTCTGAATTCAAACCTGTTAAACTCCGCTTAAAAAAATTGACCATGTGTCATATCCTGCCCGAGCGGAGGGGTTGGTAAATATGATAAGAGATGGGAAGCCCCTGTGGTGTAGTGGTCAAAGAGCTGGGCTGTGACAACGTTGTAAACGAGTTCGAACTCTACTTGCACTATTACGTTCTCCCTTGGGATATAGAGGAAACCCCCTCATCCCCACCCGCTAGCTATTGGTTAAATAGCACCATTTCTCTTCTTCTACAAGGATGGCTTTGGTATTATATAACCGACGAAGTTTGATATGCCTTTAAACAAAGAAACCAAACCAAATCAATCTATAAAAGGTGTACTTATTCTTAGATTGCAACTTATTCATGGCTCAAAAGTTTTAATGTTGTAGAGTTTGGTAATAAATAACACATAATGATATCTAGTTTGATGATATAGAGGATCTCCCAAGTGCGATGACCAATAGGGACAGATGAGGAGAAAGAGTCAAAGGAATCTGTGCTGCCAACATGGTTTGATGATGATAATGATGATGATCTGATTGTTTAAAAAAAATTAAATTTTCATAAAATATTGTTTGGGCGTACTTATCTATTGGCCATATTGTTGTGTTTGATAAAAAAAAACGGTGCTAGTCTCCCTTGTCTTAGCTCAGTAGCGAAAGAATGAATCTGTATTTAAACTGATTTTCAAAACACTTCAAATTGGATTTAAACCACTTCAGTTTGAGAAACTTTTTGAAGCAAATCTTTTTTAATATCCCAGTATTCTAAGTACGAAGAGCATCCAACATTTAAACCGAAACTGAGAAATTCATGTATGCATTTACGAAACCCCAACGTCACGAATAGGATGTGACACAAGGTCAATTTTTAAATTTTTTGAATTCTCACCTGTTGTTTTTATCTTCTCCTAGACTGTTTGCCTAACCAAGGTTAAAGAAATCTGTCAGCTCAACTATTTACCCATAGCAGGAGGGAGAGTAGATCGATTCATGCCTTTGGGTATTAGCGTAAAGTAAAACATAAAAAGCTTTGACGGGGATTTGAACTCGGACCACCGTTTCCACTTTGTACGATGATTACCGTAATGCTAACCACGCCTCTTGAGAAATCAATGAATACAAAAGTGTTTGTTGTGATACACAACTCATAAAGCCTGTCTAACAAACCAGAGAAGCTTGCATTAAACTATCTCATTTTCACCAATCCGGCTCGTTTTTCCACCAAAGTCCACCAGATTTTCCCAATGTCATGAATATTGCTTTTCTCCGTTACAAGTCTTTGATTAATCTATAGCCAGAATCATTTTTTTTTTGTTTTTGTTTTATCTATTGATTTGCGCCATCTATTTAAGCTAAAGTACTCCCGACTATTGTTGGTGATTATCGATATTCAATTGTAAAGGCACAAAATTGAGGGGGCTATCATTTAACAACTATCAAATTGACTTCAAAAGACACGTGAGAAACTCGCATGTGCTGCTATTTAGAAAGCTAAGTAGATTACTGTTTCAGCTTACACGTGCATGAGTATCTTGCAACACTTCTGCATGGAGATTTGCATTTGGAGGCGACAGCAGTAGGAAAAGACCAGAAAAAAGAAAAAAAAAAGGAATCCACAATCGGATGTGTCATCAAATTACGAGGCAAAATCAACTTCGTTATGTTTTTGGCCTCTCTCTCTCTCTCTCTTTCTCTCTCTCTCTCTCTCTCTCTCTCTCTTTCCAAATATCACGTATCAACAAAGAACATTGTTTTGCCATTTAGTTAGGAAATTTCGATCAAATTTCTTTCGGAACAATTCTGAACCGTCTTTAAGAGGAATTCCACATTCTTAATCACTAATACGGAATTTTATTAATCCCAATTTTAGATAAAACATAGTTATTTCCCTTTGAATTACAAGCACTTTTTTATTACCCATACTGTTAAAGTTAATATTTTATAAGTATATTGTAATTATTTACATTAATCTTTATTGGCTAAAAACAATTTATGACCTAAAAAATGGCGTTTTATTTGTAAGGTTCAAAATAGTAGAAAATTCTTTTTCTAATATGTCACTTCAGTGACTATTGGATAAACATGAAGATTAGTATCCTGAGTTTAACATACGTTTTAAATTTCCGTAACATTATCGAAAGAGAATATTACATGGAGATGAGCTATTGTAGAAAATTGCTATGTACAAATATATATGAGCGTGTGTATGTTTTATATTTGGGATTTATATCAGAAAGTATCGGAACTTAAGCTGCCAAGACAAAAATTACCAATGATTGAAACATTAACTTTCTTTAAAATTGTCACCTTTGCATCCAACAGTTATTCCGGCGATGTTTTTACATTGATCGAAACACCTGCAATATTTCTCTTTTCATATGTCGTGAGGCTGCAATGTCGAATTTGCTTCAATGTCTTCCACATTCTCAAATCTTACAATTAAAATGAATTTTCTGTTTAGAAAATAAGATAAAGTTGCAAAGAAGAGCAAGATAGTCTGGTGTACATGAAGGGTACAGTATTTCATACTTATCTCAATTTTGTGGAGAATGGAATAATTAAGAAACAGTGTTCAATGTGGATGAAGCACACACAAAGTTATCATAAACAGGAACAGATAGATAGATAGATAAATAGATAGATAGATAGATACATTTGTGCTAAAATGCACAAGTATTTAGACAAAGCTTTTATATTGATCAAGCGAGAATTATTAATAATCGTAAAATGAAAATGAAAATTTGAATCGTTTATTCTTTTCCTTTTGTTGTTTAACAAATTGTTTCCAATCTTTGACATAATTTATCAATACCAAAAAGTTCGAAAAGTAAAATTTTCCATCTCTTTATTTTTTCTCTCCACGGAGGGTTTAAACTGTTTTTGTTTTGAGGTTTTTCATGTTTGTTTTGTTTTTGTGTTTTTGTGTTTTGGTTTTCTTTTTTTGTTTTTTGTTTGTGTTTTGGTGTTTTTGTTGTTTTTTTTTTTTGTTTTTTGTTTTTTTCGTTCTTTTTAATCCATCAAATTGTGGCTAATATTTTGTCTCTTTTGATGCCACAAAGAAAAGATGATTCTTTATTTGCGAAAAAGCAACAATCTCTTTCAGTATGTTCATCATATAACCTCTTTCATCTTTTTATCAAAGCACCAATCCTATTTTTTGTTTTGTAATAAACGACAATTTTCATTCATTTTGTCTTATATAAATATTTCAGTACATTTCTCTTTGTTTACTTGTCAAAAACTGTTGACCCACACTCTATGTGTGTGTGTGTGTGTGTGTGTGTGTGTGTGTGTGTGTGTGTGTGTGTGTGTGTGTGTGTGTGTGTGTGTGTGAATCAATCAGGGATACCTCATAGACGCAAATATGTACTAGATATGTTTAAAAGATTCTCCTGATTCTCATGGGTATGAAAAGTGTTGCACTTGCACAATCCTGTGTTTCTTCAAATTCAAAAAGTATCAAAGTAGACGCTGATTCATCTAGATTTAATCTAGACATCTAGACAGCTTTCTTGATATCATCACTTTATTAAACATGTTGCTCAACTTCAGAATCGTTCCAGTCAAAATCAAAATTCTCGGGAATCACGTGTTGATGAAAAAATGCCGATTTTGAAGAAAATGAGCATTTCATTCAATATTTATTTTTTCTTGCAATATACAATTTCAATCATCATAATACTTTTGAACAGACCTCATTATATATATATATATATATATATATACCTCTGAAAAGTCAGAATATATATAAGTAAATAATGGAGTAAAATCCAACTTTATAGAGAAAAAATTGATAACAAAGTAATCCAAGTATAAGGAGAGATTTATTGAGAAACAAAATCGACACTTGAGCATTTCCTTTCTAATGAACCATCATCAGGACTGGGAGGGATGATATTAGTGATGTTCAATCAATGATGGATGTTCAAGAAAAATTACACAAGAACCTTGGGATAATTTAGATTTTCCTTAGGTTTTTGTATAATTTTGTGAACATGATTTAACATCACTAATATCCTCCCTCCCAGTCCTGATGATTGTTCATTAGAACCGAAAAGCTATAGAGTCGACTTTGTTTCTCAATAAATCTCTCCTTATGCTTGATTACCTTGTTATCAATTATATATATATATGTGTGTGTGTGTGTGTGTGGATGACTATAGAGGTATATATATATATATATATATATATATAAGTAAGAAATGGAAAGGAATCAGACAGTATGGAGAAAAGTGAAATACAATCCAAAAGAGATTAATTTCTTACGAATGAAAGTCGACGTTAAAATGTTTCGGTTTTAATGAGGAAAGGAAAAAGAAAAGGAGAAGAATGGAAAAGAAGTTGAAAGAAAAGAAAAGGAAAAAGAAAGAAAAAAGGAAAGAGAGAGAAGAAAAGAACTGAAAAAAAAGAAGATATAACAGAAGGGAGGGGAGAAGAGAAGAAAAGAAAAGAAAAGACAAGACAAGGAAAAGCTTTTTTTCTTTTTCCTTTCTTCTTTCCTTTTCTTTTCCTTTCTCCTTTTTTTTAATCCTTTGTATCTCTTAGAAGTTCCATATATTTGAATATCGTTGCCTGTGTCAATCACGGGATTCTTTTTCGTAAAGCAACACTGATTGTATGATTGAACGGTTATATGATCTTTTTGTGTAAATATATTTTTCTTTCCCGGATTGTATTTTACTAAACATCCATCGGTGTTCTAGCAACACTTGTTTTACCATCTTAAATTCCTGATGAAGGTTCATTAAAACCGAAACGTTTTAACATCGACTTTCCTTCGTAATAAAAGCATCACTTGGATTACTTTGTTTTTCAATTTTCTCTCTCTCTCTCTCTCTCTCTATATATATATATATATATATATTACGTTGTGTAATGGACAATGGGCAACATTGTTATTCCGTGTTTCTGGAAGATATAGATCAGCAGATCGAAGATTCTTCTAACAAAGAAACTGTGCCTACATGATGGAACATATGTTTCTTTGATTATGTACAAACTCTGCTGCTGATCAGCTCTAAATGCACCTATGGATAAGCTAGATGCTTATCTCCGCAAACATCTGGGAACTATCACCGATGACCAAACCGCCTAATCTCCAACAAGGTTTGTACAAGATGTGCAACACCATTCCACTATCAATAAGAGGAGTGCAACTACGATGCTACATGCTAGATCATATGCAACAGATGCCCAAATAAATACCAGCACAAAAATCCCTGGAATTTGCTGTAATAGGGTCCTTGTACTATCGGACGAGGAAAGGGTGCCTCTGCTCAAAATTGCTTGATAAGCTGCAGGTGAACAACCAAAATGCAGAGTCAGGGCCCTAAGATCTGGCAAGTGGCTGAAGAAGTTAAGGACCTGCGTAAAAGAAAGGACAGAGTTGCTTCAAATAAAGAACTAATTGCTGCTGTAGGATATTTCAAACTACTACAGGAATAGAATACATTAGACTACACACACACAAACACACACTCACACTCCCATATACACACACACACACAAATGAACAAATTATCTGCTAAGCAAGTTGAATAAATTAAACAAAAAATAAATGATACAATAGGAAACAGAAAAGAATACTTTACTCATTTTAAATTTCATAATTTTTAGAATTTAAATGAATGAAAATCTTGAGATGTTAATATTTATAAACTTCACTTTACCATCTTTGAGGAAATGTGCTTTTTAGATAGAGTTCAGTTTTATGGAACTAAAAATAAGACGATTACTTGTTAAATTCTAATATTGTTGCCGTATTTCAATGACAGCGAGAAGCAGAGGTGGATGCAACTTGTGGATGCAATAAGTGTCGATGAGAAATCAACAAAGTGTTATAAATTAATTTTGTAAGACATTTAAGTAAGTAAAGTTGGCGACTTTAGTCGAGGGCGACTAGAAGGCTCCCGTTTTCAATAGTTACAACACCAAGGTGTAGGGAAGGGTGCTACTCCTTTCCCTGGATTTCTCCACTTTACCCATGATACATACCTTATATTGCTGAGTGTTAAGTAAGGTGATATCAAGTACCATTTTTAAAGTCTTTGGTATGACGCGACCCAGGTGTCCCGGACCATTGGCGAACACTCTACCTACTTGGTGAGCATATTTGCATGGATATGGGGTTAGGCTTCATCTATCAACTTTCTGCTTGGCTTGACACATGCCAAATCTCAAGAATGGAAGTAGGTAAGCAGTTACAATGGTATTAAGGAGGCGCCTGTAGCATGCTGGTTAATTTCGTAGGAAATGGACACGGAGATCCGAGTTCAAATCCCGAACGAAACTGTTTGCTTTTCACTTAACGCTAATACTCTTGAGCAAGGCATAAATCCATCTGCCTACCCCCACCAAATATTAGTAAATTGTAGGGAAAGCATAACTTTTTATACTTTACATTGACAACTAGTCTTGGAGAAAGAAAACTCTGAATTCAAACTAGATTTACTCTGCTTAAAAACTGACCTTCTGTCACATCCTGTTTGGAGGGGTTGGGTAAATGGAATAAATGTATATATTTACTGATGTTAGTGGAATCAGAATTTTGTCTTGTCTTTTCTTCACTATTTTATTGCTGGTTCTTTCCATCAATTTCTTCCTTTCTTTCTCGGTCCATCCAGTCAAATATGTCCGAACAGGAGTTAAAATAGTTGTGACCGGCAAGATAAGCTGAAAGTAGTAGTTCCTATCATCGAAGTTAAGAAACAGTAAACTTAGCCAGAAGTTAGATGGGTTACCATTTAGTAACTGGAGATAGTGATTACAATATATGGCAGGAGTACGAGATTAAAATAAACTAAGAAAATAATGCCAATCTATTGATGCACATATACGATCCAATATCTATAAAACTAATATGTCTAATATAACATATTTAATTTGTATAAAACCTTCGTCCACTTTTAAGGAAATAAGTGACCAGAGAGAGACATGAAAGGTTTGCATACGTGCATTTCTGTTTGAAAGAAATATTTAATGATGTTACATACTTCCGTGTGAGTTGACAAATTCCTTTGTCTCTGCTTTTGCCAGAGCTTAAAACAATAGGTTCATATCCATTAATGCTGGAAGAAGATTTTAAATGCATGTCTTACGTAAAATCGTTTTACTCTACATGGCCTTTGGAGGCGATGGTGCATTAAAGCCTACAACCAATGTCTAGCATATTCCCTCAAGACCAACTCGACTTTCTCTTAAATCACCCGAATGAATAATTGCTTCAAATAATTTATCAACTTCACAGCTTGCAAAAATCTTATTTATAACAATCGTTTTCATAAATCAAGAAGAATACAAAGTATCTACAAAAAAAAAAACAGTGTCAAAATGCATTTAAAAACTATTTAAAATATTAACACACACAAGATACAGTTCTATCGTGAAAAACTAGAAGTTTATTTTCTAGACTTACGGCTGCACGAGGTGACCCACTATTGATAAATTGTAGGTCAGACTGAATTGTCTAACATCAACGAGACATCCAGTCCAGGAATTTAAAACCTCTTCACGCGGCTAAAAAATTGAACATTTGACACATCTTGTTCAGGTTTGGATGGGCTAGGTAAATACATACCGTCATAAAATGGCATTTGAGAACATTTACAGAAATCCCCACCAGCGTGCCAATCCATCCTCGATTGAAGGCCTAGTCAGCTGGGACTGTAGAATACAGATACTGTATCTCTGCAGGTGGGGGGGTAAGACTTCCCTAACGGGTGTCCTAGATATGACACTAAACATTTTGATGATGAGGCTCTAGTAATGCTGAAGCTTTGGGGAATGCTGAATACCCCTTTATTGCTATCCCTCTCAGATTCATTCTAATTCGGAGTGGTAGCAACTGATAGGGTCCTATCTATGGGTCAAATAGAACTAAACTGTGTGATAATGCTAAACTGAATTGTTTGAAATAGAACTGTTCATATGTATAAAAATGAATTCGGTATGAAATAATCAATAATGGTTGATATGTTACAGAACCAAACCAAGCTAAAACTAAAACATCTTCGATTCATACTGGAAATTCAAAATAACCGGATGTTTTTGCAAAGTTAAAATTCTTGGAAGACCACCAGACAATAAAACAAACAACTGGTACAAGTTCTTACAAGTTACAAATGAACCTCAATAAAATCTACTTAAACGGCAGGTCAAAAAGTTAAAAATTTCACATCTGATTAC